>CM058041.1:15845705-16140069 GCA_030169165.1 Centaurea solstitialis
AACCTATATATTATATAAGTAAGTCTTTCCTCGATGCTGAAACAAGGTACACGTCTATGGAAAAGCTTTTACTTGGCCTCGTAACTGCAGCAAAAAAGTTAAGGCATTATTTCGAATCGCATCATATAATCGTTGTTACTAACTATCCTCTTAAGATCGTACTTCGTAAGCCTGAACTTACAGGACGATTAGCAAAGTGGAGTATTTATCTTAGCAGCTTCGATCTAACGTATCAACCAAGAACAGCGATAAAATCTCAGGCGTTAGCAGATTTCGTAGCTGAATTCAGTCCTGGGATCGAAGAACCATCGTACGATGAAATCAGTAATGTGATGATTCATGACAACGAACCATGGACCATGCATGTTGACGGAGCTTCTAACGCACGAGGATCAGGATTGGGAGTAGTCCTGAAATCATCACATGGGGGCAATATGGTGTACTCGGTACGATGTGAGTTCAAAACCACCAACAACGAAGCAGAGTATGAAGCCTTGATTGCTGGATTGGATATGGCATATAACTTGGGAGCACGATGGCTACACGTACGAAGCGATTCACTACTAGTAGTGAACCAAATCAATGGCGAATTTCAAGCAAAAGATTCAAAGATGATATCGTACCTCAAGATCGCAAAAGATAAGATCGCACGATTCGATAAGTTCTCGATAGAGCAAATCCCAAGAGATCTGAATATGCAAGCCGATGCCTTGGCTAACTTGGGATCCGCATTCAATGAACCAGCTTTAGAAAGTGTTCCGATAATACATCTTATGTCACCAACAATCGAAGAAGCTCAAGTGATCGAAGAAAACCACGATTGGTCGAATGATATATGGAACTATCTCAAAAACGACCAACTCCCTGAAGACAAATTAGAAGCCCGGAAAGTCAGACTTAAAAGCTCTCGATACACGATCTTCGATGATCAGCTGTATCGAAGGTCCACAACGGGTCTAATCTTACGATGCGTGGTGAATAAGCAACAAATCGATCGAATCCTTGAAGAGATGCATGATGGAGAATGTGGAAACCATTCTGGGGGCAGAAGTCTTGCTAACAGAATCTCGAGACAAGGATATTATTGGCCTACTCTTCGAGAGGACTCGATAAGGTATGTTCAAAGGTGCGATGCTTGTCAAAGACACTCAGGTACGTCACATCTACCTTCTGAACCCCTACACTCTGTCTTAATCCCATGGCCATTCATGCGATGGGGGATGGACATCGTAGGAAAATTACCACCTGCTCCAGGTCAAAAAGTATTTTTACTTGTTCTTACTGATTATTTCTCTAAATGGATTGAAGCCGCAGCCTTCTCACAGGTTAGGGATAAGGAAGTTATCTCCTTTATCCAAACTAACATTATTTACAGGTTTGGAGTACCATCAGAAATAACGTGCGATAATGGGTCCCAATTTATAAGTGAGAGAACTCGAAAGTTCTGCGATGAACGCGGGATAAAACTCATTACATCGACCCCAAGATATCCACAATCCAACGGCTTGGCCGAATCCAGCAACAAGACCATTATTAATTCTATTCGAAAGAGGTTGAAAGCTGCAAAGGGTCGATGGGTCGAAGAGTTACCATCTGTTTTATGGGCAAATCGCACGACACCTAGAACTGCAACTGGGCAAACTCCTTTTTCCCTGGTATATGGATGTGAAGCAGTCCTTCCAATCGAATCACAAGTTCCTGTTGCTCGACATCGTACGATTGAACAAAACTCGATAGACTTGTGTTACGATATTGATGCTTTGGAAGAACTAAGAGAGAAAGCCTTTCAAAAAATGGCATCGCAGAAAGCCATGGTTGAACGCTACTTCAATAAAAAGGTAAAAGTCAAGGTATTTCAACTTGGGGATCATGTCCTGCGACGTGTCTTTCCGAATACACAAGAATCGAACGCTGGAAAACTTTCCATCAAATGGGAAGGACCTTACATCATTACCAAGATCGTGGGGAAAGGTGCCTATAAGATTTCAACCATCGAAGGTAATGAAATCCCCCGTAGTTGGAATGCAACTCATCTGAAAAGGTACTACTTCTAAAACCCTTTTTATTTTACTATTATTTCATCAAACGATTACTGACTTAGGCATCGGAGCGCCGTTGGTCAATCCAACGGCCACCCCTTAGCCAATTTTACTCGCAGGTAACGCACGATTATCGCAAGACATCGCACGATTATCGCATGATATCGCACGACTACCGCAGACATCGCACGATCTATGGCAAACATCGCCCGATAAAACAACATGCTCAAATCGCATAGAACTTAAAAGATGCATCAATCGCAAGAGCGCAAGTCAAAACGCCAGACGCATGATTAACAGAAACGTTTCTAAAAAATTTCTAAGTGCCTTAAACTCACGATAAACATCGCAAGTCAAAACGCACGATTAATTAAGGCCTTAAACACTAAATCAGCTAAAACGCACGATTATCTATTTACTAAAAGTACTTAGAACAAAAATAACAAGTACTGAAACATCGCACGATTGCAAAAAATAGCTAATTTCATTAAAAAAGTACTTGAAAGTACTACGATTACATCAAAAGGAATTTAATTTTCAGGATTGGCTTCTACGCCAGTATCCTCTCCTACACTAACTTCTACGATAGGGGGAGGAACGTCTTCAACAGCCTTATCCACGATGACGGATCCAGAGGCGTCTTCATTCTTATCCTCCTCCTCGATCATCGTGACTTCGGCCTCTTTGCTCTTTTCAGCACCTTCCTCCTCTTCATCAGCATCCTTGGCGTCGTCAGCATCCAAGAGCTCATCGGATCCCATCGCATCGCGGAAGGCTCCCAACTCACCTTTAGCAGCTTCGATGGTGTACGTGCCACTAATGAATTGGCGTATTACGGCTGCACGGGCCACCATCCTGGATAACACCATCTCATCTTTGAGATCCTGGATCTCAGAGGATGAAGCCTTCTCTCGATCTGCCATCTCCGTGCGCATCGCAACAAGTTCCTCCTCCAACTTGGCAATACGATTGTTGGCCGCTGTAAGCCTTGCACGTTGATCCGATCGAACGTGCTCAGCTTCATCCAGCTTAGCTATCAGATCATCAGCCTCAACCTTTTTGGCCTCCAGATCAGCAGCCATCTTAGATGCCTTCTCCCTAGCCTTCTTCGCCTCGTTCACAGCAGCCCTTTCACTGGACATCTTCGCCTTCATGTCCCTCTGAACGGTCTCCAACCTTTGATGAAGACCAAGACACGCCTGGAAAGCCTGCATAACACAAAATGATTAGAACACGTAATAATATAATCGTAAGATACAAACATCGTACGATAGCTTACCATGAAGGAGTACCCAACCGCACCAGCATCCAACTCGCCAATCCGACGAGTGTCCATATGGGCTTTCTGCGATGGAAGCAGGTACTGTTCGATGGCAGGGAAGAGATCATCCTGGTTGATGACATCGCCATCCAGAAAGTTTGAGGGTAAAGAAATGTGAATCGACGACTCACCTTCCTTCCCCTTTGGAGGCTTGACCGAAGCTCTTTTCTCCTTTGGCATCGTAGGAGACATCGAAGGAGGAGGAGCAGTATGAATCGGGGTCGCATCGACCACATCATCCGCCTGTCGTACGGCTTCCTTTGATGCAATCGAAGCACCCGAAGAAGACCTTGTCTTCTTAGGCTGTGGCTCCATGCCACTTATCCCCTTCTTCTTCTCCAAAGCCCTCTTGGCCGCCGCTAAGTTGGCCAACTTCTTAGCAGGTTTCTTTTGGCCTGAAATAAGCAAGAAAAACATGCGTTAGTATCATACGATAAAGTCAAGAAAACGTAAGATAAGAGGAAGAAATTATCGTACGATTTACCTTCCATCTCTTCTTCTTCTTCTTCTCCTTCACTTAGCACTTGAACTTCGAGCTCTTCGTCGCTATCCTCCCTTGGGCTTTTTCCCTTCGATCTGGCGTACGATCTTTCTTGAACACCGTACTCCAAGAAGCGATTAACAGCCTCGGTGGATTCCTCGAAAACAAATTCGATCTCTGTAAAAAGAAACGCACGATGAGAAATTATACGATAAAATTAAAATTAAATACATAAGACAACCTATACCTAGTGAGTTCCATTCTGGGGCTACCCATCCACCTTCCTCCAAGACCGATGAGGATCGTACGAACGCATATCGAGCCTTCCACCCTCGATCAAACGCCTGAGTACCATGTACTAACATGGCATCACCCCTACCCTTGGGATAAATCCCATACCTATCGTAATCAGAGGGTTTAACGATGTACGCCGAAAGAAGATCATCGACGGTGAAAGGGTCTCTACCCCAATTTTCCGTTACACGTTCGATAACACTCACGACCCTCCAGAATTGGGGCATGAGCTGTCCAGGGGAAAGGCTAAAACGTGTCATGAAGGCACGAGATAAAGGACTGTAAGGCCAAGTGAATCTTATCTTAAATGGGTATTCGAACAAGGCAAAGAAACCTGCCGGAGCTTCGGCGGGTCTAACCTCACCGGGTGATTTGATTACAGCCTCCTTAGGCATCCTAGCAAGTTTCCTAAGGTGGATTAGGTCGATTTCTCCCTGGATTGTGCTCCTAACCTCCATGATTTCCCTAAAACAAAGTCGATCTAGACTTCTACGCAACCTATCGAAACGCAATAAATCGAAGTTTCTAGGGTTCTTATCAGCCTTAATTTTCAAACGCATGAACTGAAATTGAAACTAGGGAAGAAAGGTACCTTATAGGCGAATTAGATCCAAATCTTCTTAAAGATTAGAAGGATTCGGTTTGAGTTGAATTTGAATTCGAAAATCGGAAAAGATTTGGAGATAATTATGGAAGAAATCTTATCTTTATATGAAATTAAACTCCTTCCCAAGAAATTGAGGTCGAATCGAACATCGACACCTGTCCCTTATAACCGTTGCATTGACAGCTTGCACTTAACCAGGTTATGACGCCGTTAACGTGAAAAACGGTTCAGATTCGATAGATTAATCATGATAAAATCGATATGCTAACAATTTAATTTTGCAGATGTAAGATTCAGAAAATCAATAACTTATTTTTCTAAATCTTGGGGGCAAACTGTTTGGGTGAAATTTTATCATCGAACGATCGAACGATTAAAATCGTAAGATATCTTCCAGGATGATATTCCTGTATTAAGATAAGGTCCTGAAGTAAAGATATAACTACCATCAAACAGAGATAAGTGGTCATCGAAGATAATCGTGCGATATCATCATATGATCCTACGATTAACCTAACGATATACATGTTTGAGTTTATTCTTATTGCAGGCATGCTCATCTAAGATAAGCTCGAAGCATAGTCATCGCCTATCAAGCCCGATATGACCGTTTGAACCAGATATGCTCACCATTAAAGAGCCCGGACGTTACGATCGTGAAACACTCTTCAGTTATAGCCGTTGCATTTATTGCTCAATTATGATCAAACGGTTACAAGCTCAACAACTATAAAAAGAGACTCAAGACTGCACACAAGGGACGACTAATTAAAAAAAAGGAGATATAGCAATTACAATATTATTCTCTGTATTTACATTCGATAGCATTCATTTCCTTATTGTAATCGTACGATACAACTGTAACATCGAGGATATCACCCCTTATTGGTGATCAATAGTGCAGCGTCGACTATCCTATTCAGTCGGCCGCAGGTTTTTTTCCTCGATTCAGAGGTTTTTCCTGCGTCATCAATCTTTTTGTCTATTTATTCTCATTTATCGTACGTTTTATCGAACAAGAGTTCTTTCTTTTGACGATTTTGCCTCACGACATCTTACGATAATACTTAAGTAAATTTTTACACAAACAGATACTACTTCTATAATCCTAGCGAGAACAAAGTATTTGTGGCTCACAATGGAGAATTTCTGGAGGAGAAGTTTCTCAATCAAGAGAATACCAGGAATGATATAGACCTACAGATAGTAGAGGAAGATACACCTGTACCGATTGTTGAGCTAGTCACTCAACAAGATAATGTTGAGACTCAACCAGAAACGGCTGAGGAAGTGCAAATACAAGACCTTCGCAGATCCACTAGGATAAGGCAAGAACCAGACAGGTATCTTGGATTTCTAGTCTCCCAGGACGGCGAAGACCTGAATGAGCCTACATCCTATGGAGAAGCTGTATCATGCAGTGAGTCTGAACAATGGCAGGAAGCCATGAAGGCGGAGATACAGTCCATGTACGACAACCAACTTTGGGAGTTGACAGATTTACCCCAGCACTGTAGGGCTGTTGGGCGTAAATGGGTTTTTAAGAAGAAAACAGACATGGACGAAAACAGATGAATTTTTTTTGTTGGACAGAGAAAATAAAAGCTAATTCCACATATATTGAGGTGAAAATCTTATCACCGATATTACCTCTTCATGTCTTGTTTATTTTTCTTTAAATTGTGGCATTATTTCTAAAAACAAAATGTTGTCAAAATGCAATGGTTCCTTTTACATTGAATGTTTGGTTTTTGAAGATTTAACATTTTAAGTTACGGCTCTCTTCCTTATTGTTATTTGTTGTTTATTGCTTCTTCCAGATTGACTTTGGTGCTTGAAGATTGAATTACCTAACATATTAAATATTTAAATTATTGAATCTTTGGTACTTGAGCCCACGCGGTTGTTGCGGCAAGCCTTTTTGAACTGGGAATTTATGAAATCAGGTTTCCAACTTTGTTCTGTTCACACAAACTTCGCACATTTGAGTTTTGCCTGCAAACATCTAGATTTCTTAGGTGCTAATTAGAAATGTGCCGCCAGACCCTGATGAGTCGGTCAATGAACTTGTGGAGCACCTTTTTCTCGTCAACCATCCAGATCATTACTTATCTCATCAGGTTTTGTCACCATTTATTCTATTGATTATTTAATTAATGTAAAAAATACTGTTGATAATTCTCTGATCCATGTTCAGCTAACTGAACAATGCGCTTAAGGTATCAGGAACTAATTCACCAATTACAAATGTTTATCCTTCCCATTTCTTATATATACAAGTTCATTGCAGGTTGTTTATAACGCAAACTCACTCTCTAGCATGGTAACTGAGAAGAAAAAGAAGCAGAATTGGCTCAACTACTATCAACTGAAGTATAATAGAAATAACCTGTCAAAAAGACCATCAATGATGAAGGTATTGCTTTATATGACTTTAAGTCTGTGTAATGCCAACTTTGGAAGGTGGCTTACATCTTGCAAAATTTCAAAACAAACCTGAATCAAACTGATTCAATGTATCCCACTAGAAAGTAGCGCCCTGCAAATTTTTATATTTCACTATGATTTCTTAGGAATTTATTTTCTTCTTTTCTCAATGGAACAGAGTGGTTTTCTTGGCCTGCATGGGAGGACTGTGGATGCTATTCATTATTATGAAGTTGAGATTGATGAGAAACTAATGAAAGAAGTACCACAAGCACATGTTCTCTATGTTTCTTGTACTTCTTGTGGCCATATCTAATTGTTTTCATCAATTAATTGCCAAATATGTAAAGAGAGGGATAAAATTACTAAGAGCTGCAAATATGTTATGCCGGCAACATTTGTTTCCTTTAAAACACGAGGAGGGGCTGCCGTTTGTGCACGAACTGAACAGTCCAGGAACCCAACTATGTGGTTAACCAATTGGGCTCCAGAGCCACGTGATGTTTATTGGGATAACCTCGCTATTCCATTTGTTTCACTCACAATTAGAAGACTTATAGTTGTTGTGGCCTTTTTCTTCCTTACATTCTTCTTTGTGATCCCCATAGCATTTGTACAGTCGCTTGCAAATATTGATGGAATGGTAAAAGCAGCTCCTTTCTTACAGAGCATTTTGGAAGTGTAAGTTATTTCTTCTGATCCCAATCTTTAAAAATATTAAATATAGATTGTCTTTTTTTTGTTTTTTTTTCATTTATCGACATAGGTTTGCTATTACTAGAATCAATAAGTAGCTTTCGAATGTTGCAGATTAGAAAAGGAATCATTTGCCAATTAACCATTTGTCCTGATTGTTATTGAAGTCTTGATTGTTGGCATTCTTTTAATTTTTATTACCCTTTTCAAGAACAAGTCAATGTTGACTAAAGAAACAATTGATGCTTTGATGCTCAGGTAAGTTAAAATAGATGAATGTGCTCCTTTCCATTTTCAACTTTGTGTTGTTTGAATATGGAAAATTGTTTCTTCACAATAGTTAAAGACCAGTTATGAGTTCAAAATTTACTTTCAATTAAATAGGGTTATTCTGCTATAAAGTTTTTAAGTTCTTTGTTCAGCTTTATTACTCTACAATCATGCATGCTCTTATTTCTCAGAGTAACAATACTACAAAAAGAAAACCAAATCAAAGTGGCATACAATTTCCGGGATACTCGATGCATTGTCTTCTCTTCGTACTTTTATCTTTATTATAATGATCTATTTATATTAATATCATGTTTTGCTACTGATGTCTTTAGCCTATAGCATAAAAGCCATGTATGTGTTTTGGTCTTCCTTTGAGTTGTGTCTGATACTTGTGAATTATGTATTAGCTCCTTTCTTTACTGTAAGTTTTGTATCTGGTATTCAAGTATATTGTTCAAAAGGATTTTCTTTTTGAACCATTTTGTATATGATGTTGATTCAAATGATGAAGCTTGTTATGGTCGCTTGTCTTGGATTTACAAGACAAGAGTAGTATTAAAATGTTGTTGTTGTTGTTTTCATTATATTGGGTCAGGTGCTGCAGATTCATTGGATGAACTTAATTGACTTATAGGCATTGACCTCTTAATGTGAAGGCTGTTCGTTTAAAAAATCCACTTATTCTTGGTGCTTCTTATCTGATGACTGCTGGTAAATGGTGTGGATTGGATCTGTTGGCAGCTGGTTTAAGGATTGGGTTGAGTCTCTAATTGGCTAATAAAGATATTTGCTGTTTGGTTGCTGATTCATTTTCATTTTGGTGTTATTGGTTTGTTCTCATCAGGGACCAAAAGCAACAACCTCAAACTGATTCTTGGATTAATGTTGAGATGTAAAGTTAGATGGGGGTGATTCTTGGATTATTTTAGTGGAGTTGGACGTGACTATGATGATATATATTTTAGGTCGATACTTTATGGATTTCAATGGTTAGTGAAAAGATGTATCGAGTCTTTATGGTTTTGGAGGTTTGATTCTGAAATTTTATTGGATTTGGGTCTCTTGTTAAAGTTGAGCTTATGGCATTCTTGTATTTGGATGTTTGCTACTGTAACAATTATGGTGCTAAATAATGTTATAGATTAGTTGTTTCTGTCAAATGGAGTCAAGAGAGGAATTGATGTTGGTTTTCTTTTTCCACTTGTTAATAACAAATGGTTGTGTGTGGAACGTTTTGACCTGATCACCTGTCAGCAACAGTTTGTTTATAAATCCTCCCTGATTAGTGTGGCCTAAGCCATGAATTTGGACTTAAATTATTTCGAAACATCAGAATTCTATATCTTTTTCTTATTGGTTTGTTGATTTGGATTTTTGGGTCTTGAATTCTATCGTTTGATTTAGAGTTTTTTCCAAAGCATTTCTTAGGTTGACATTTTGTACTTGAGGGGTGGTATGCCTTGTTAAATCTATAAACGGGGTTGATTATCTTGAAATCTAAGGTATTATTTATTGTTTGTTGTTCCAGGCAGGATGCAAAACACATATATTCAAGTTTTAGCATATCAATTTTTACAGTCTTGCTTTGGTGTCTTATCAAAACAAGAGACATTTTGTATTAATTTTTTTATGGGTCATGGGTATGTCTAATATTTATATGTAATTGACTTTTTCTTAATAATAAAAAAGTATACGGGTCTCGTTTCTTTTACCTTTTTTTACATCTCGGTTCACTGTATCGCAGGTATGTAAGTGTAGACCGTTATCCTAAAGCATTTGGTTACCTATAAAATTGTGTTTCCCGCTGCATCGCGCGGGTATAGTGACTAGTGATATTAAAAGCTAAAAGCTAAAAAAAATAACTCTAACAAGATTTGAACCCATGACCTCCCTTTTGAAAAACTAGGAACTAACCAACTCAACTAAGGAGAGTTTGTGTTTTAATTGCATTTTTAAAATACATATGATGGCACACAGCAAATTAATACGGTGGCACCTTCACGACCTTTACACTGTAACGGATGGACTCCCTGTTACCCTCCACATCTCCAACACGTCCTCAAGCAACCGCCATAGACACAATTGTGTCTCAACAAAAATAAGTAACTTATGGTAAGTAAATATATGAGAAGTGTCATTTTTTATCATATCCTGAAAGCTATTGATGAAAGAATCTCTCTAAGTAATTATTTGAGGATCATTAAGATGATGTTCTAAATGAGAGGGCAATTTCCTGGAGTTTCAACCTATGATAGTTAATCTTCAACTTTGTTACAAAGGAGGAAATTGTTGGTGCAAGATTGGTTGTAATCAAAATTGAGAGGTTGATTATGTAATATTCTCATTTTGTACAAGGATATAAATACCCTTCCCTTTTATAGAAAAAACTTGTGGCTAAATTCTCTTTCATCTTCGTCTCTTCTATAGCTTATCATTTGTTAAATGTGTGGGTGGCCTCGGATGTTACAGGCAGTGGCGGATCTAGGATTTCTTTATAGTGGGGGCACCTTTTAAAGTACATTAAATGCCCGTAAATTTGTTCGTTGTATTTATAGCCTAACTCCACCGTTTCAAAGTATTTAGAAAGTTTTTCTATTGATTTTAAGAGATCTTTAATTTTTTTTATTTATTTGAAGGGGTCTTTTTCGGGTTTTTTAGTTGATTTCGAAAGTAATTTTTGTTTTATAGTAGATTTCGATGTAATTTTTTGATTAGTGGGGTCCCAAACAAATATTTAGTGGGGGAAAGTAAGGTATAAATTAAAAAAAACAAATGTTTTTACAATTAAAAAAAACTTAATTTTGTATTTGAGTGGGGGCCTATCCCCCCATTGCTTTGCTACTGTATCCGCCCCTGGTTACAGGGAGGGGGTGCCGAAGCCATTGGAGGGGAGGGCGGGTGGTGTTGAATTGCGTAAGGCTTATGCACGATAAACCTATATATTTACTTTAAAATCGGCTTAATTGATTACAAATAGATTTTGAATTATAAGATGTAGGTAACCAAATACTAAAAGTTCAGTATTTTTTTTTAAATTGTTCTAAAACGTAATCATTCAAAACGAGTAGGTTCAATGGTTTGTTAATTACGAACACTACTTAAAAAGGAGTATTACCGTCACAATTTTCCGATGTAATCAAGAAAGTCAATAAAACTTAACATCAGTGTTAATCCGTCGAGAATCCGTCACAAATCTGGCGGAATCACGAAAGTCGATATGCTTTGGTGTAAATCATACATGTCAGAAATATTTGTTCAATTATAATTAAGATACTTAATTAGTTTAATTAGAAATTAAATAATAAAATATCAATTAATTAATTAAACTAAATAACAATTAAAAAGAGAATCGTGTTAATTTTTGCTGGAAATTAAAAAAGAAAAAATGATTAACTTTCATTAAAAATCCGTCAAAATTATTACAATTTTAAATAACCCCTATTTTTTTAAAAATGGTTGATTCAAAAATGGTATTAATTTCGATCAAAATACATATTTTTCTATGGGTTAAGCACACCAAAATGTATCCAAGTTGTCGGCTTTTATTATTGTATGTATTCAATTTAAAAACTTAACATTGTATGTACTGAACCTATTAAAATTGACATTCTAAGCAACAAAAATCACTTTAAAAATCACTTGAAATAGTGGAATCAGGTTAAAAACACATCGAACGACTTTCCAGGCATTTAATCTACTTTATTAGTGCTCCGACCAGAAAAAAATCTTGGATAACATTGTCGGTTGCTCGGATACGTTGAAGTTCATTGGAGGAAGTAGTTCTCACTTTTGGTTATGATTGATGCAGGGGCGGAGCCAAGAATTCGATTGAGAGGGAGCACCATATAAAAAATAAAAATCAACATTATGAAAATTGCAAAAATAATGATGTTATATATACTATCTATAACCTGAAAACAAAAAATATCAATACTCAAATTTGAATAGCATATTATATGAGTATGTGATTAAATTAGCAATGTTTACAAACAATTAAACAAATAATATCAATAGCTTATAGCAAATAACAACATATTGTAGTAAAAAGTAAACTAAATCAGTAATGTTTACAAACAGTTAAACACCAAATTAGTGGACTAATGCATAAGGTTTTTTTGAACGACAACTTTAGTTAGTTATTAGTATACACCTTAGTTAAATTAGAAATGACTCTGACCAGATTCGGACTTGGGACTTCTACTCCAAGAGGGTGACCTCTCTACCAACCAGGCTAGCCCCAGTTGGCGACTAATGCATAAGTTAATCCATTTACTTTGCTAGTTTCCTACATCATTTTGTTAACTGAAAAATGGAAATCTAATATTAGATCTCTTATACATAATGCAATCTAATTCAATATAAGTGAATAATTCTTTAAATTTGGAAATAAAAATGATTTTGTGCTCAATGTCAATGGATCTTTCATTTGGTTCATCCATTCTTATTTAAAAAAAAAACTTATTTATTAATATTGGAGATAGAAATACTCCAAACATATTGACAGTGGCTCAAGAGAAGTAATTAATTATCAAAACCAAATATTATATTTGTATAAAAGGAGAAGATAAATGGCAAATTGGTTCCCTGAAAAATAATAAACAAAGGCATTCCAATTTCCAAAGGTTGTTTAGGTGCAACTGTGGCGGTATCAGGTATGGATGAAAATGAAGAGCGTGTCCCACGTGTAGGAGTATGCAATGCTAATTGGGCTAAAAATTTCTTTTTTTAAGATTTGAGGGTGGGCTTGTGCCAACTGTGGGCCGAGCCTCCCTCCGCCCATGATTGATCGGAAACATGATTAGTATCATGCATAACTTCAATATAGAGGTGCACACGACCGAATTTTTATCAGATCCGGATCGGATTTATACTAAACCGGTTTTTTTCGGATTTGTTAGAAACCGGTTTTGTTAGAAACCGGTTCAGATTTCAACCGGTTTTTTCGAAAAAATCCATATCTGATGGAACCGGTTTCGGATCGGATTGAAACCGGATATTTTTTAACCGGATTTATACTAAATCGGTCCTCTATTGGGTCTTTTTTTTTTGCTAGAAATTTCAGAAAATTCAATTGAAATATGAATTGGTGTAGTCTTTTTTTTACTTTAACAAAGTTTTTTTAAAGGTATCTGAAACTTTGTCTCGATTAATCTCGATAAAGTTTATCGAAAACTAAAGCATGTTATCTTGAGTTACTCCTCAGCAACCACAATCTAGAAACTTTACCAAAATTATTTTAACTGTATTACTTTTAGGGATGGAAAAAACAAAATAAAAATTATGTGGAGTTTTTTAAGGTTAAGGATGAAAATCCTTATTATCTATGATATTTATCTTTTACTCCTTGGAACATTTTAAAATTTTAAAATCATTTTTTAAATATTAAATAATTATTTTTTGAGTTTGATGATTCTAGTCTGATTCACTCAGACGGAAAGTAATTATAAAAAAGTAATTTTCCAACTAAAAAATTCAAAATATAAAAACGGTAGATTATAAAATAAAAACAATTTTAAAAAATAAAAATATGCCAAGTTCAGAGATAAGGTAAAATATACTCTGAAATAACTTTAAAAAGAAATTGGATGGGCCCAAAAATAATTGTGGCCCAAAAAGAAAAGTTACAACTTTAAAAAAAGGGTAAATTACATAATTGGTCCCTGAACTTTGTAAAAAATTACGGTGGTGGTCCCTGCAGTTTCAATTTCATGATGGTGGTCCCTGAATTGTTGATTTGGTTATGAATTGGGTCCCTTAATTTAAACGACGTTAAATGGCTCCGTTAAGTCAGGGGCATTTTGGTCAACTTATAATTTTTTTCTAATATTAAATATATCATCTTCTTCAATTCATGTTCATTCCCAAAAACACGAATCAGGATCACCATGTTCAATAGAATACTCATACCAAAATAAGAGCACCATACCCAAAAACATTCATAAATTTTTCCGTATCCGTTCATAAAAAAGAGGCTAAATAAACTCATTTTTAAACCAAAACACATCATACTCTTACACAAAACCAAGATTAGATTCAAACCCTTTTTTTTTATCTCAAATCTAGAATTGATTTTAACAGAAGTTCAAGCATTCATAATTAATCAAATTCAAACCCCAAAATAAATCATTCCTACAATACTCAGAGCTAATCAGATCCAAAGGCCATTTTCTTTTTCCAAATTTACATATACAAAACAAAATCCTTTACCTAAACAGAATTCATAAACAAAATCAAAATAATTTCTTCAAATACACAAATACCAAAAGAAATCAACATCTAGATCTAAATGCAATAGAAATCAACATCCAGATCGAACTAAATAACTACAAATCCCTAAAGAAAATTTCCAATTAAGAAAACACATCCAGTTAAGAAAAATTCCTGATTTGGATCAATAAAAAGTAAAAACCTCCAAAACTCTCAAATCGTTGGATCCATGGAGATGCTTGATTGGTGGATCTGTCGAGATGGATTCAGGCAGTTGCGTCGTTGGAAGAAGGCGGTGGCGGTAATGGAAGCTTGCGGTGGCGGCGTTGGAAGCAGGTGGTGGCGGCGTTGGAAGCAGGCGGTGGCGGCGATGGAAGCAAGGGGTGGCGACGATGGAAGCAGGCGGATGCGTCGTTGGAAGAAGGCGGTGGCGGCGTTAGAAGCAAGCGGTGGCGGCGAAGGAACCTGGCGATGGTGGCGAGATGGATATGACGGTGGCTGCGATAGAGGAGGAGGGTTTTGGTGAAGGATATGAGCCGTAGGGTTCAGAATTTAGATGAATTATTTTTTTAATTTTTTTTCTTGTTTTAAATTATTGTAGAATAGGATAAATTGCATTTTGGTCCCTGAACTTTGTAAAAATTATAAGTTGACCAAATTGCCCCTGACTTAACGGAGCCATTTAACGTCATTTAAATTAAGGGACCCAATTCATAACCAAATCAACAATTCAGGGACCACCATCATGAAATTAAAACTGCAGGGACCACCACCGTAATTTTTTACAAAGTTCAGGGACCAATTATGTAATTTACCCTTAAAAAAAAGAAAGTAGTTAGGAGACAAACACGTAATTTTAAATAATTAAAATACTTAATTTTATATTTTCAAAATCAATTTTTTATATTAAAAGTACCATGTTTAAAAAAAAATGAATTCCCAAAAAACCTCGGCAGCTGTTATAATCTCGTCCAAATAGTTAACATGGTTTAATTAATTTATGATATTCGCCTTTTACTCATTAGTGGATTTTTTTAGCATTTACAAAATTTTAAAATTTTAAAATTTTAAAATCAACTTTTAAATATTAAATTTTTATTTTTACAAGTTAATTCCGGTCGGGTTTAATTTGTTACGGCCATTCAATTCATCAATCAACTCATTTTCAATTTTTAACTCGGTTATAAGTTTTGTCACTTAGATATAAGATCGAATCTCATAATTTATATTTTACGTTTTCTCTTATTGCTTAGTATTTCATTTGTTTTCTATAAATTTTTTGCTTCATTATGTAATGAAATTTAGAATTTTCTTAATTCTTTATTCATTATTTGTATACTATATATGCTCTTTGGATTTTCTTTAGTTTTTTTAAGTTACAAATATTCTTTAAATAACAATAAAGATTTTCCTTTTGATCTTTGTTTTTGATTACCAATAGTGACTAGATGTTATATCAAAAGGGGTTGCTATATGCACCAATTTACTAAGCATGTGAATGCATGGGGAATTGAAATGAATATGTTGGGAGTGTAAAAGGTGATGTTTGATGTTGGTGTATGTGTGTGTAAAGAAATTCATTTTTTTTGGTGTATATAGCAAGTCAATGGGTATATTTAATTTTCCCTATATCAAATAGGATGTCTAACTAGAAAATCTTGATTGTGTTATTTTAAATATCAAAAGGGATGAATAATATAACTATTTGTCTTCTTTTGAAAAATGTGTGCAATAATACCAATTTATTATTAAAAATAAAGAACCACTATTCATTAATCAATTATTAAACTCTTTCTTTTATTTATTGTGCTTTTATTTATTAATAAGCGATAGAAAACTTGACCTTTCAAAAAGTAAGGACCCCCCTGGCCCTGATTATTCAGTTAAAAATTTAAATACATAAAATTATAGAAAGAAAAGGAAATGGTAATTGTTTGGGTAAAAATCTACGATCGCACGACGACCGACTATAATCGTAAGACATATTCCTGGATAATAATCCCGTATTAAGATAAGGTCCTGAGATAAACCTAAATAATACCCTCGAGTAAATGTCGAACAATAATACATGAATGTCTTACGACGTATATGCAAAGACGTACGACATATTACTAACGGTAACCTCTATCGTGAGTTTTCTTATTTATTACAGGAGATCGTCAGTTACCGGATATCCCACCTTCAGTTAAAGACTTGGTCCAAGATCATTTAAAGACACTTAATGCTCAACGGACATAACCGACGACCAAATAAAGAAGCAATTATGGAGATCGACCGTTACAACCGACTACATTAAGAGCAATTAATGCACAACGACAGTTACGACCGTTACAAACATCACCATTAATGAGCATTAACTCCCAAAGCGGTTACAAGATGATCAACTATAAAAAGGGATTGAAGCTCATTCTCAAGGACAACCCTTCTACACACAACAACACGTTCTCTCTCTCGACGATCAACAATTCTACTACTTTTTCCTAGATTAGTATACTATCTACTGTAATTATCGTACGATTGATACCATTTTCTACATGTAAACGTACGATCAATGCTGTAACAACAAGGATATCACCCCTGGTTGGTGATACATAGTGGAATGTCGACTTGATCCTAAGTCGACCGCAGGTTTTTTCCTCGTCTTGAGGTTTTTCCTGCGTCATCAAATCTTTTGTCTTATTTTACTTCGTTTTCTTCGTTTTACGTACGTTTTATCGAAAATGTTTCTTTCTCTCGACGGTTTAGCCTCACAAATAATCTTACGACGTAATTTGTGCAATTTTTGGCATAAACAATTTGGCGCCCACCGTGGGGCTCCGTTTTGAGAAAAACTTTCTTTGATAAAACGTATGTCCGTACTAATCATCTTTTTCGAGGTTTGCACTCTTTTTCGCAGAACATGATTTTCCAAGAAAATCACAATAAAGTTCTTACTCAACTACAACACCAAACTAGTGGAAGACCACCTCGAGCCGCATAGTCAGACAATGAACACGCAACTTGGGGCAACCGGAAATTTCTTGACAAAATCAAGAAAACAGAATCCAAAGCTCAAAGAACATCCGAGTCGAGAAATTTTTCGACAAAATCTTGGAACAGTATATTTGACAACAGTAAGTTCATATGTCAATTATACATAACTTCTAAAATTTTTATCTTATGAACTTACAGGTACATCGAAAGATATTGTGGCGTAAGACCGCTTCAAGCCTTTAAGAGCCATACGCGCAATCGTGCGATGACCTAAAAAGCCCAACGGGAACAACGATTCAAAGGAAAAATCCAAAGAGAAAAATAGCAAATAAAGTATTTGCATCAATCATGTGCAAGTTGCATATAAAGCTCAATCTTAATAAGGGCTCCTTCGTTCGCACTAGTAAGCTTTTGGGCTACACGATCGTACGACGGGGAATTGAGGCCAATCCAAATCAAAGTCAAGGTTATTGACGAGGTCAAGTCACCGGGAAATATCTAAACAGGTTCATCTATCAGTTCTCAAATAAAATTTATTTTATAAACGTCTTACGTGAAAATAAAGACTATCATTGGATGGACGATCGCGAACGTACGATGTCACCTCCTTTGTCGTCCAAAACACACGACAAGGAAATCCTACGGTTATATTTGGTCGTCATTTCAAATATAATAAGTGTCGTCTTGGTATGACAACACGATGTACAACGAGTTCCAATCTACTATGTAAGTAAACCACTTCCCTATGCTGAAACTAGGTATACTTTTAACCATAATCGCTAAAAATTTTCGACAAATTTTCGAACCACATTTTATTTATGTCGTAACTAACTTTCTTCTTAAATCCGTCTTAAGAAAGCATGAGCTTATAGGCCATTAGTCAAAAAGAACATCTACCCTAGTAGTTACGACATCGATCGCAAAACAACGATCAAGTCACCAGTTCCGGTGAACTTCGCCATAAACTTTTAATTGTAGTCCCGAACCTAACATCGAAGCACAACTTAAGATATATACCGTGGCGATCCAAGACGACACAACGTAGACGACACACCCTGAGTAATGCACGTTGACGATTCTTCTAACATAAGAAGATCAGTTCTAGATATCGTCTTAAGATCACCACAAGGGAGCACGAAAGACAAAATTCGAAGCTTCCAAAAAATACGATTTTTAATGATCAATTGTTCAAACGTTCGACAATAGGGCTCAAACGTTCGACAACAGGGCTCATCTTAAGATACATGACTTTGTTCATTTACACACATCTTAAGTTTGTTTTAACTAACTATCCCCTTAAGATTGTTTTACATAAGCCAGAATTGACAGGATGATTGCCTAAGCGGAGCATATACCTTAGCAGAATCGAATATAAACTTCGAACAATGGTAAAGTCGCAAGTACTTGTAAATTTTGTGGCATAGTTCAAATCTGAACTAGAATCAACGACACAAGCCGAAGTCAATAAGGTGATGATTCAAGACAACACAATATGGATTTATGCACGTCGATGGATCCTCTAATATAAGACGATCGGCTCTAGCTGTCGCCTTCAAATCATCACAAGGGGCAATATGACGTACTCCATACGATGGCGAATGCGGAAACCATTCACGGAAATCATTCAAGGGGCAGAAGCCTCACCAATCGAATCTCACGACAAGGGTACTACTGGCCGACCCTACGAGAAGATGCAATCAGAGATGTGATGTTTGCCAATGGCATTCAGTCCAACGGGTTGGTCGAATCCAGCAATAAGACGATAACCAATACAATCCAAAAAAGGCTAAAATCGGCCAAAGGAAGATAGGCCGAAGAGCTACCATCCGTTCTATATGCTAATCGTATAACTCCAAAAATATCCACATGGCAGACTTCATTTTCGTTAGTGAAGCAATACTACCGATAGAATCGCAAGTACCAATTGAAAGACGCGCCAACGTCAATCGAAACTCTGTCGACCTCGACTACGATGTGGATGCCTTAGAAAAACTCTGAGAATCAGCATTACTTAAGATGCTTTTCACAAAAAAGCATGGTCGAACGATATTTCAACAAAAACGTAAGAACCAAGACCTTCCAAGTTGGAGATTATGTCTTACGACGTGTCTTCCAAAACACACAAGAACTCAAGGCAGGTAAATTATCTACCAAACATGAAGGTCCCTATCGAATTTCACACATTATAGGAAATGGTGCTTATAAACTTAAGACCATGAATAACAAAAACATCCCATGGAGTTGGAACGCAACACACCTCAAAAGGTATTACTTCTAATTCATTTTTTACACACGATTATTTCCTACGACCATTACTGACTTAAGCATCGGAGCGCCGTTGGTCAAACCAACGGCCACCCCATAGCAATTATATGCTTCGCAGGTTTCGCAAGATCAACGAATGCTATAACGAACGCATCACAAGATCAACGAATGCTATAACGCATGCACTGCAAGTTTCGCACGACCAACGAATGCTACAACGCACGTATCGCAAGTATCGCGCGACCATCGTAAGTATCACACGATTATCACAAGAATCGCAAGATTAAAAGTGCGTGAATTGCAAGTTAAATGCTCTAAATGCACGATTATTTCGCAAGTGCGCAAGACAACTCGCCAGTCGCATGAATACTCTTATGAGTACAAAGAGTTTCTAAAAACTCCTAAGGCCTTAGTTACACAATAAAGCTAAAACGCACGACATATCACTTGAACGCACGATTCGCTTGAACGCACGATTTGCTTGAACGCAAAATTTGCTTGAACGCAAAATTTGCTTGAACACAAGGTTCGCTTGAACACACGGTTAGCTTGAACGCAAGATTCGCTTGAAATGCACGACTCATTCACATTTGCTTGATTTACTGTGCTTCAAACGCATGAATAATTTCTTAGAACATACGGCTCCATATATTATTTTTACAGGAGTAAAGTCAGTTGCCTTAGTCGCAATGGTGCTAATCGCACGATCTAAAGTTATCTTTACTTGAATGCTTCATTCCCTAAAACATTCAACTTCTTATGCTTTACTTCGTACATGCATTATTCTGAAAAGCCTTGTCGCGAGAATATGCGATTCAAAGCATATCGTATATTTTTGGTCTTAAAGACCAATTTCGATCATGACACAAATTACGCATTGTTTGCACCACATATATGCATGATATGCAATCACTTGCGTTAATATTATAAGTGATACGACGACCTCAAAGGTCAATAATTTGATTAAAGCTCTTCAAACAAGAGATGAAATTCTAAACACCCGACCGACGAAATTGTAAGATCAGATATTACAGGGCATATCTTGTATTTAAAACAGGGTTCTTAAAGATCGAATACAGCAGAAATAATCGTCTTATGATTTTATCATTCGTCTTACGATGATATAGTATGACTGTCTTAAGATCTCATACAACCGTCTTAAGATTTCTTAAGACCACGATTATCTAAACTGCTGCTTTAACGTTCGCTTGAATGCAATGATTAAAGCTCATGAATTCTTAGTAGATGCAACCGACGATGGAAATTAAGCCCCATTAATGGTGGTTGATAGTTACGAATATAATCATTAAGAGCATTAACTCTCAAGTGGTTACAACTTTTGCACTATACAGTGAGACTCCATGTTATTTGGAAGAGACCCCCGACATTCGAATCATCTACTTTTCATACTTTAATGTTTACGTACGATGTTTGTACTTACGACACACGTTACTTTCGTATGACTTATGTTTATAACGTAAGACAGGCTACTGTACAACGAAAGACGTCACCCCTGATTGGTGATATATAATTCAGAGCCATAACCATCGACAACCAGGATAAGGTATGAGTCAACTCTGCCTCTTCTTCCAAAGTCTTGATTTAGACAAGGCAACAATATCCTTCTTCTCAAGATCACCCCTCAATTGCCTAAGTTCCTTCAAGGTAAACGGTAAAAGACTCGAGGCAGTGAATAACGTATCTCATTTAGATGACGAGTGTTCCACAATGCTCAACACTCTCCGAAACTGGGGCAAGAAACGTACGTCAATCACGAGTAATCATCGCAACCGCGCACGTATGCATGTGTCTAAGTTTTAAAATCCAAAATCCAAATTAGCAAATTTGCTTTTTGAATTTTAGGGGCAAATTGTTTGGGTAAAAATCTACGATCGCACGACGACCGACTATAATCGTAAGACATATTCCTGGATAATAATCCCGTATTAAGATAAGGTCCTGAGATAAACCTAAATAATACCCTCGAGTAAATGTCGAACAATAATACATGAATGTCTTACGACGTATATGCAAAGACGTACGACATATTACTAACGGTAACCTCTATCGTGAGTTTTCTTATTTATTACAGGAGATCGTCAGTTACCGGATATCCCACCTTCAGTTAAAGACTTGGTCCAAGATCATTTAAAGACACTTAATGCTCAACGGACATAACCGACGACCAAATAAAGAAGCAATTATGGAGATCGACCGTTACAACCGACTACATTAAGAGCAATTAATGCACAACGACAGTTACGACCGTTACAAACATCACCATTAATGAGCATTAACTCCCAAAGCGGTTACAAGATGATCAACTATAAAAAGGGATTGAAGCTCATTCTCAAGGACAACCCTTCTACACACAACAACACTGTTAGGGTAAAAATCTACGATCGCACGACAATCGATTATAGTCATAAGATAAATATTAGGACGATAGTCCTGTATTAAGATAAGGTCCTGAAATAAAGCCTAAAAGAACTATCGAACAAAGATCATTAAACATCGAACGAATACATCGGATAAGTCGAACGATAACGACAATGAACGTACGACGATACTAACGAATAAATATACAAAGTTTATATGTTTGATGCAGGTAAGCTGATTATCATATCTAACAATTGTCCACCTTTGAGGAAATCGGAAATTGAGTACTATGCTATGCTTGTTGAAGATCATCACTACATCGAACAAGTCGTAAGTTATGCATCGTTCGACAGCATCAAAGATCGACCGTTACAAGCAAGATTCTAGCAGCGGTTACAATCTGGACATTAATTCTCAGCAGTACCGTTGGACAGTTACTCTCCGAGCATTAATTGAAGACAATAACGTTGGACGGTTACAATTCAATCATTGATGAGCCACAATACCGTTGGACCGTTATTTTCAAGCTACTATATAAGAAGGATCAAGCCAGTATTTCGGGACACGAAGTTCGACCCGAAGCTCACAAGTTCTATAATCATTATTCTAGCGAATCATCTGTAATTTACATTCGATTTCATAGTTTTCTCAGTTGTAATCGTACGATCAAAGCTGTATACTTGAAGGACATCACCCCTGATTGGTGATCATAGTGCTCTGTCGACTTATCTTTTAGGTCGACCGCAGGTTTTTTCCTCCGTCGTGAGGTTTTTCCTGCGTCATCAAATTATTTGTCTCATTTTACTTTTCCGCACTTATCATTGATTGTAATTTCTTTCTCTCGACGGTTAAGCCTCACACAAGTTTTGTTCGACATCGAGTTGTGTAATTTTTTACATAAACAGTTTGGCGCCCACCGTGGGGCTCCGTTTTGAGAAAAATTTCATTCGGTGAAAAGTGCGCCTTAGTACTAACCTTTTCTTTGAGTTCTCTTTGAGCTATTTGCGCAGGACAATGGATAACGGATTCATAGCGTCACTCCAGCAACAATTGCAAGAGGCTAACAACGAAATTCAGCGTCTCCGAGCTCTACCTGGACCATCGATGACAATCCCAATGTCTATCCCTCCACAATATCCTCCTCAACATCTAAGACCACCGCTTCGACCACAGTTCAATGCCTCAATGCCATTTCCAACTGTAAACCAACAATACGACAACGTACGACCATCTTTACCACAATTTATTCCACCAATACCTCATGGTCCGCCGCCTATGCCTCGAGGTCCACCTTCTATGCCTCAAGGAACACCTATGTTCACATTCGAGCCTTTTTCCCAACAAATTCCTATTCCTGGTCATATACCCACAGCTGCTAGTACCACCATTCATACGACAATACCACCCAGTACTGGAATCGCTTCTAGTTGTATCCCGACAAACCCAATAAACGTTGAAGATCCTCTAAACGTACGACTGAAATCCCTGGAAGAGCAAAACCAAAAATTGTTCGCGTTACTCACAAAGCTACCCGGAGAGCAGCAGTACCCGTCGAAGTCGAACCTAAAACTGGATTTCAGGCTTCACCGTTCGTCGATGAATTAGCTCTTGTTGACGTTCCTAAGAAATATACTATACCAGCTTTCGCAACAAAATATTCTGGAATCACAGATCCGGTCGAACATATAGCACAGTACAAGCAACTTATGTGGACAGTTCCTATACCGGCACAATATCAAGAAGTCTGCATGTGCAAAAGCTTTGGATCAACTTTAACAGGAGCAGCATTACAATGGCTTATTAACCTAAAGCCAAAAAGTATCGGATCGTTTGCAGAATTGGTGAACCAATTCACTCGACAATTCGCCAGCAGTCGTAAGATGGAGAAGCAGACCAGCGACCTGTACTATATCGTACAGAAATCTGGAGAAACAATCCGCGACTACTTCAACAGATTCAATGCAGCAATGATTGAAATAAAAAATTGCGACGTGAAAACAGCAATCGAGGCATACAAGCGTGGATTAGAAGATTCCTCTGGATTATATCTGGAATTGACGAAATATCCACCAGAAAACTTCGACGACGTACGAGCTAGAACACTAGCTTTCATGAGAATAGAAGATGATGCTCTCTTCCGACGAAAGCATTCTGCAGAAAAGAAACCTCTTGGTGCTCAAAAACATGACTTTAAGCATAAAAGAGTAAACAAGATTGGAAATCCTCGATACGAGTCAAAAACTCGACCAAGCAAAGGTACTGTTAAAATACGATATCCAGAGTTATCTACTTACAATTTTGCAGGTACATCGAAAGATTTGGTGGATTCGCTACGAAAGATTGATGCAAACGTACGATGGCCGAAGAAATCTGATAAACCAAGCAAGGACAAAGATCAGAACAGATGGTGCGATTTCCACGACGATCACGGTCATACGACGGATGAATGCATCAGTTTAAAGAAGGAGATTTCGTATTTGAAATCTAAGGGGCATCTAAAAGGCCTCATCCCAGAAGAACAAGGACGACCAGCGTCACCAGTTCATACAAAAGTCATAAACTGCATCACTGGAGGATCAGAAGTTTGTGGACTTACATATTCAGCTGCAAAGCGACATGCACGAGATGGTCCAAGCGAACATCCTATCCCCGGAGAAGCCAAATCAAAGATAGAAAAAGAGCTCGATGCAATGGCAATTACGTTCGACCAAGACGATACACAGGGGGTCCATCATAAACATCATGACGCTCTAGTCATACAGTTGACAATCGGAAACTGTTCGACTAAGAGAATATTGATTGATGGAGGTAGTTCGGCTAACGTTATTTTTGCAGATACTCTTAAAGTCATGGGAATCGAACGGTCAGAAATCGTACGACGAAGTACTACTCTGATTGGATTCAATGGAGACCCGATGAACACTCTCGGAGAAATCATCTTGCCTGTCTACGCTAAAGGCATCAACAAACAAACAAAGTTCAACGTTGTGGACTGCCAATCAGCTTATAATGTTATTCTTGGAAGACCCTGGATCCACGAGATGAAAGCAATCCCTTCGACATACCACCAGAAGATTAAATTTCCTTCTCCATGGGGAATTCAAGAAATTGCTAGTGAGAACAAAATCGCACGAGAATGTTACAAGATCACGATGAAGACAAAGTCGCAGGACATCTAGCAATTACAGAGCCAGGATGAGAGGAAATCGAACGACGACCTTCGGCTAGAAGAAGTCGTCCTCGATCCTGAACATCCTGATCGAAAAGTCTTCGTAGGAGCCTCGCTCCCCCCTGACATAAAAAATACGATTATATCTTTTTTGCAGGAACATTCAGACTGTTTTGCATGGTCGCACGAAGATATGGTCGGAATAGATCCAAGCATTATATCGCATAAATTGAATGTGGATCCTACGTTCAAACCCATTAAGCAGAAACGTCGCAAGTTCGCGCCTGAAAGAAATAAAGTGATTAACGATGAAGTCGACAATCTGCTTAAAACAGGGAAGATCCGAGAAGTCAAATATCCAGAATGGTTGGCTAATGTAGTCGTCGTACAAAAGAAGAACGGAAAATGGCGAGTCTGCATTGACTTCACGGATCTAAACAAAGCTTGTCCAAAAGATCCTTTTCCTTTACCTCATATCGACGCAATGGTCGACGCGACGGCAGGACATGAATTGTTGACATTCATGGACGCGTATTCAGGATACAACCAAATATTGATGCACACGGACGACCAGGAGAAGACTGCATTCATGACCGATAAAGGCATATACTGTTACAAAGTTATGCCATTCGGTCTCAAGAATGCAGGATCAACATATCAGAGATTGGTTAACATGATGTTCAAGGAACATCTTGGTCGAACAATGGAAGTTTATATCGACGACATGCTTGTGAAATCAGAACGTTCGATCGATCACGTTGCACATTTAAAGCAATCCTTCGATATCCTACGACAATACAAGATGAAGCTCAATCCAACAAAATGTTCCTTCGGAGTTCGAGCAGGAAAATTCCTGGGATACTTGGTCACGCAACGGGGAATCGAAGCAAGTCCAGAACAAGTCAAAGCTATCGTCGAGATACAATCTCCAAGGAATATCAAAGAAGTCCAGAAGTTAACAGGACGAGTGGCAGCTTTAACCCGATTTATTTCACGATCATCGGATAAATGCCATTTGTTCTATAATGTCCTACGAAAGAATCAAGGCTTCTTGTGGACAGATGAGCATGAGAAAGCTTTGCAAGAATTGAAGCAATATATGACATCACCTCCACTGCTGACAAAACCAGTCGAAGGAGAAAGTCTACAGTTGTACTTGGCAGTGAGCAAAAATGCGACAAGTGCAGTACTTGTGCGAGAAGAAGATCAACGACAACAACCAATCTATTATGTAAGCAAATCTTTCCTCGACGCAGAAACCAGGTACACATCAATGGAAAAATTGCTACTAGGTCTTATGACGGCAGCAAAGAAGCTAAGGCATTACTTCGAGTCACATCATATCATTGTTGTGACCAATTATCCACTCAAGACGGTGCTTCGAAAACCAGAACTGACAGGACGACTAGCCAAATGGAGCATTTACCTCAGTGGGTTCGACATTGAATTTAAACCCAAGATGGCCATCAAATCGCAAGTACTAGCAGATTTCGTGGCAGAGTTTTCTCCAGGATTGGAACCCACGACGTGCGACGAAGTTGTGATGATTTCAGACAACCAGCCTTGGATACTCTACGTTGATGGTTCCTCGAACGTACGAGGATGTGGATTAGGCATTGTCTTAAAATCATCACAAGGGGGAAATATAGTATACTCCGTACGATGCGAATTCAAAGCCACAAACAATGAAGCAGAATATGAAGCTTTGATCGCAGGACTAGATATTGCTCTTAGACTGGGGGCAAAACAGTTGCACGTTCGAAGCGATTCTTTATTGGTCGTAAACCAAGTAAATGGGGATTTTCAAGCAAAAGACTCAAAAATGATGAGTTATCTCAAAGCCGTTAAGGATCGAATCGCACGATTTGAACAGTTCTTGATCGAACAAATACCAAGAGATTTAAATATGCAAGCGGACGCACTAGCCAATCTGGGATCTGCATTTCATGATCCGTTCATGGAAAATATCCCAATACTTCATCTCACAACACCAACAATTGCGGCAAACGATGAAGTACAGATGAACGAAGAAATTTACAATTGGTCGCTCGACATATGGAACTACCTCAAGCACGACCAACTACCTGAAGATAAAATGGAAGCTCGAAAGACAAGATCGAAAGCCTCAAGGTACACAATCTTTGAAGATCAACTTTATCGAAGATCCACGACAGGACTTCTTCTACGATGCGTTACAAATAAAGTACAAATCAATCAAATTCTCCAAGAGATGCACGACGGAGAATGTGGAAATCACGCAGGGGGCAGAAGTCTTGCCAGTCGAATCTCACGACAAGGTTACTATTGGCCTACTCTACGAGAAGATGCCATAACGTACGTCCAACGATGCGACGCATGTCAAAAACATTCGAGCATGGTTCATCGACCATCTGAACCTTTGCATTCTGTTCTAGTTCCATGGCCCTTCATGCGATGGGGAATGGATATCGTGGGAAAATTACCTCCAGCCCCTGGACAGAAAGTCTATCTACTCGTACTCACCGACTACTTCTCGAAATGGATAGAAGCTGGTGCTTTCTCACAGGTCCGAGATAAAGAAGTTATATCTTTCATTCAGAAAAACATCATTTATAGATTCGGGGTACCAGCCGAAATCATGTGCGACAACGGCTCACAGTTTATAAGTGATAAGACTCGTACGTTCTGTGAAAAGCGAGGAATCAAATTAATCACTTCAACCCCGAGATATCCACAATCTAACGGGTTAGCAGAGTCGAGCAACAAAGTCATCATCAATTCAATCCGAAAGAGGTTGAAAGGAGCAAAAGGAAAATGGGTAGAAGAATTGCCATCTGTCTTATGGGCAAATCGTACGACACCTAGAGCATCAACTGGACAAACTCCGTATTCTCTGGTATATGGATGCGAAGCAGTCTTGCCAATCGAAGCTCAAATACCAACTGCCAGAAGTCGCACGTATGATCAAAATGTAATAAATTTATCCTACGATCTTGACGCCTTAGAAGAAATCCGAGAAAAAGCACTACGAACGATGGCTGCACAGAAAGGAATTGTCGAAAGACACTTCAACAAAAAGGTAAAGGCAAAAATTTTTCGAATTGGAGATTATGTCTTACGACATGTGTTTCAAAACACACAAGAGCCAAACGCTGGAAAACTTTCCATCAAATGGGAAGGACCTTACATAATTTCCAAGGTCATCGGAAATGGAGCATACAGACTTACGACTATGGAAGGTATGGAAATCCCACGAAGCTGGAACGCCCATCACCTCAAAAGGTATTATTTCTAAACCTATTTACATACGATTTATTCCTCATCCATTACTGACTTAAGCATCGGAGCGCCGTTGGCTAAGCCAACGGCCACCCCTTAGTCATCCTTTTTCGCAGGTATCGCACGATAAATCGCATGGATCGCACGATTAACGCAAGTATCGCACGACTTAAATGCATGCTAATCGCAGAAATCGCATGACAAAAATCGCATGGATCGCAAGAAAAACGCTGTAACGCACGATTATGTCGCAAGAGCGCAAGTCAACTCGCCAGTCGCACGAATACTCTCATGAGTACAAAAGAAACGTTTCTAAATCAAGTCTAAGGACTTTAAAACAAATGCATGCAAAAATAAAAGCTAAAACGCACGATACAGGCTAAAACGCAAGGTAAAAGCTAAAAACGCACGATACAAGCTAAAACGCACGACACGAGCTAAAACGCATGATAAAAGTTATAATAACACATCGAATGATAAGTTAAAACACACGTTATTTAAACAAAATTTCATTCATTAAACATTTTTTGCCTAAAAACGGCAGAATACAAAAAATTTTTTACGATTACAAAAAGAAAACTATTCTAAGGGAGCATCGGTGGAAGGTGGATCTGCAGCAGGAACCTCTTCAGTCTCCAAAGGATGTGCAGGAACGGATCCAGAGGTTCCAGGAACCTCCTCCTCGACACCTACTTCCTCGACATCCGCAGGCTTCTCTTCGTCCAGGCTTTTTAGATCCTCCTCGTCAAGAAGGTCTTCAGAGCCCATCACCTGAACGAAAGAGGCTACCTCGTCCTTTGCCATCTGAGAGGTGATAGTCCCAGCGGCTACTCGACGCATGACCGCAGTACGTGCGACCACGCGAACCAAGGCAGCGTCCTCTTCCAATTCTTGGATCTTGGACGATAGAGCTTCTTCCCTCTCAGTTTTCTCCCGTCGAACGACCAATAGCTCTTTCTCCAGCTCCTTGGTGTGGTCCAAGGCCAACTTCAGCCGTTCTCGCTGTTGGACCTGAAACTGTTCGCTGAGTTCCAGCTTAGATTCCAGGTCCCCAATCTGAACCGACTTGGCATTAACCTCGTCGGTCAGTTGGACCAGCTTCTTTTTGGCCTTATCGGCCTCTTTCCTAGCCACCTTGGCATCGTTCTGGTTCGACGCCAACTCCTCTTTGATCTTAGACATCCGAGTATGGAGGCTAAGACTGGTTTGGAGAGCCTACAGGTACAAAAGAAAAAAGGATTAGAAGCTGTACACGAAAAATAAAAGTGAAATCGTATGACAGGGACTTACCAAGAAGGAGATACCCGCAATGGAGGCGTCCAGGTCTTCGATGTCGGCTTCCTCCATGCGTGCCTTCTGAGCAGGGACATGAAACTGCTCCAGAACAGGGAAAGTGGCCGCCGTCCTAATAACGTCATCCACCATGAAGTCAGAGGGTATCTGGATCGTCATGGTCGTAAGACCAGATCCCTCAACCCCCTTGCCCTTGTCGACCTTCGACGCAGGCTGACTCGATGCACCCTCCCCCTTTGCAGGTGGGGCGAAGCTAACAGGAATAGCCTCTATACCACCTTCAGCCTTTCGCTTGGCATCCTTAGGTGGGGTATCCACAGGAACGTACGACGATCTCGTACGTTTAGCCACTTGAACCTCCTGGGCGGCAGCTTTTCTTTTGGCAGCACGAGCAGCTGCTTCCATCGTCGACGCCTTCTTGGAAGCTGAACCTACACAGAAAAACAAAGTTAAAATCAAACAAAACTAATACAAACCAAGATATTGACGTACGAAGTTTACCTTCCATATCTTTCTCCTCGATGATTTGCACTTCAGGCTCAATGTCGCTCTCTTCGCCGCCCTTCGACGTTCTATACGTACGATCCGTCACACTATAACTCAGAAAGTGTGAGATCAACTCGCTGGACTCTTCAGTCGTCTCAAACGTGAAGTTAACAACTGCAAGAAAACAGGCGATTAGTCATCAAAATCATGTAAAAAACGTATAAAAATAAAGATAGACGCCTAAATTACCATTCGAGTTCCACTCAGGAACAACCCAAGACTCGTCGGAGACCGAAGACGTCTGGACGAAGACGTAACGAGACTTCCACCCTCGATCATTCACTTGTGTGCGATGAACGAGCATGGTGTCATTCCTACCCTTAGGGAACAACCCATAACGGTTGTAGGGCAGTTTAGTCACGTTGTAAGCAGAGAGAAGGTCATCCACAGAGAACGCACGACGACCCCAATCTTTGGTCACCCGTTCGATCACCAAGATGACTCGCCAGAATTGGGGCATTAGCTGTCCCGGAGACACGTCAAAACGAGTCATAAAAGCTCTTGCCAAAGGAGAATATGGCCATCGAAATCCGACTTTGAACGGATACTCAAAAAGAGCAAAGAAACCCTTTGGAGCATCCGCTGGACGGATCTCTCCGGCCACCCTCACAAAGGCATTCTCTGGTAACCCAGCTAATTCTCTTAATTCTCCTACTTCTAAGCTCTCAGCGATCGAACTCTTAACCTCCGACGACATGATGAAATCTAATCGGTTTAAACTATTTTTTAGACGAGTAAACCTAAAGTTTTCTAAACCTCTATTACTCTTCTTCGCTAAAGACTTCAAACGCATGAAACAAAGAGGAAAAAGTACCTTATAAAAGCCTAGTCGCACGAAATATTTGCCGAAAATAAGGTCAGACTACGATCTCGCAAAATCGATTTGGAAATTAAGAAGATTTGTAAAATCTTTTCTAATTATCAAACGCCTTATTTATAGTAACTGAATCAAATGAGTCATCAGGGATAATCGTGCCACGCGTCGCCAGATAACCGTTAGAAGACACGCGTTCAGGCTAACGGCTAGATAACGGCTATATTTCCAAACGTCTATTCGACCGTTAGACAACGTATTTTTACTCTTTGACCAGCGAATTAAAGATTTAGATAAAATAGAATTATTCTCTAAATCTTGGGGGCAAATTGTTAGGGTAAAAATCTACGATCGCACGACAATCGATTATAGTCATAAGATAAATATTAGGACGATAGTCCTGTATTAAGATAAGGTCCTGAAATAAAGCCTAAAAGAACTATCGAACAAAGATCATTAAACATCGAACGAATACATCGGATAAGTCGAACGATAACGACAATGAACGTACGACGATACTAACGAATAAATATACAAAGTTTATATGTTTGATGCAGGTAAGCTGATTATCATATCTAACAATTGTCCACCTTTGAGGAAATCGGAAATTGAGTACTATGCTATGCTTGTTGAAGATCATCACTACATCGAACAAGTCGTAAGTTATGCATCGTTCGACAGCATCAAAGATCGACCGTTACAAGCAAGATTCTAGCAGCGGTTACAATCTGGACATTAATTCTCAGCAGTACCGTTGGACAGTTACTCTCCGAGCATTAATTGAAGACAATAACGTTGGACGGTTACAATTCAATCATTGATGAGCCACAATACCGTTGGACCGTTATTTTCAAGCTACTATATAAGAAGGATCAAGCCAGTATTTCGGGACACGAAGTTCGACCCGAAGCTCACAAGTTCTATAATCATTATTCTAGCGAATCATCTGTAATTTACATTCGATTTCATAGTTTTCTCAGTTGTAATCGTACGATCAAAGCTGTATACTTGAAGGACATCACCCTGATTGGTGATCATAGTGCTCTGTCGACTTATCTTTTAGGTCGACCGCAGGTTTTTTCCTCCGTCGTGAGGTTTTTCCTGCGTCATCAAATTATTTGTCTCATTTTACTTTTCCGCACTTATCATTGATTGTAATTTCTTTCTCTCGACGGTTAAGCCTCACACAAGTTTTGTTCGACATCGAGTTGTGTAATTTTTTACATAAACAAACACGTTCTCTCTCTCGACGATCAACAATTCTACTACTTTTTCCTAGATTAGTATACTATCTACTGTAATTATCGTACGATTGATACCATTTTCTACATGTAAACGTACGATCAATGCTGTAACAACAAGGATATCACCCCTGGTTGGTGATACATAGTGGAATGTCGACTTGATCCTAAGTCGACCGCAGGTTTTTTCCTCGTCTTGAGGTTTTTCCTGCGTCATCAAATCTTTTGTCTTATTTTACTTCGTTTTCTTCGTTTTACGTACGTTTTATCGAAAATGTTTCTTTCTCTCGACGGTTTAGCCTCACAAATAATCTTACGACGTAATTTGTGCAATTTTTGGCATAAACAATTTGGCGCCCACCGTGGGGCTCCGTTTTGAGAAAAACTTTCTTTGATAAAACGTATGTCCGTACTAATCATCTTTTTCGAGGTTTGCACTCTTTTTCGCAGAACATGATTTTCCAAGAAAATCACAATAAAGTTCTTACTCAACTACAACACCAAACTAGTGGAAGACCACCTCGAGCCGCATAGTCAGACAATGAACACGCAACTTGGGGCAACCGGAAATTTCTTGACAAAATCAAGAAAACAGAATCCAAAGAGCTTGAAAAATTGTAGCAGCTTGAAACGAATTCGGCTTGAAAAAAACCAACTGACCGGAAATATCTCTGAAGATTTTGGGATCTATCCAAAGCTGGATTATATCGATTTAAGCTACAATAAATTTTATGGTGAGGTGTCTAGTACCTGGGGGCTTTGTTCTAATTTAACCAGCTTGAAGATGTCCAACAATAATTTGTCAGGAAAAATACCTTTGGAGCTAGGGGGAGTAACACGACTAAATGTGCTTGATCTCTCATCAAATCACTTTGTTGGTGAAATCCCTAAGACCTTTGGAAGGTTAAGTTTAGTAGGAATACTGAACTTGGACAACAATAAGCTATCAGGCGCCGTTCCTTCAAATTTGGGAAAATTATACAACTTGGAAATCCTTAACTTAGCAAAAAATTCTCTTACTGGCCCAATCAACAAAAATCTAGGAGAATGTTTTAATCTAAGGAGCCTGAATTTGAGCAGTAACAAATTTGAAGGGGTTATTCCAGTACAAATTTCCAAGTTCGATAACTTAGAATCGCTTGATCTTGGTGCAAATAATTTGATTGGAAAGTTGTCGCCACAACTTGGGGGTCTTAAAATGGTTCAAATTTTGAACCTCTCTCATAATAATCTCATAGGCTCTATTCCTTCAAGTTTCAATGGAATGGTAAGTTTAACCACAGTTGATGTATCTTACAATCAGCTAGAGGGACCACTTCCAAAGATACGAGCATTTGAAGAAGCTCCAATGGAGGCACTTAGAAATAACAAGCGCTTATGTGGAAATCACACAGGTTTAGACTGCCCCATCCAAGGAAGAAAGCAAACAAATGAACATGTGGCTCAAAAGGTGATTCTAATTATATTTCCTACAGTCGGATGCTTGTTGTTGTCATTTGTGATTGTTGTCATATTCTTTTATATCCGCAAAAGAAATCCAAATGATACAAATAGGACACAAGAGATAGAGGCAAACATTTTTACAATCTGGAGCTATGATGGTAAAATGGTGTATGAGAGAATCATTGAAGCCTTGGAGAATTTCGACCCGAAGCATATTATCGGAGTTGGTGGATACGGTACTGTTTATAAAGCAGAAATGTCAACGAAAGTTCTTGCTGTGAAAAAACTTCATGCACCAGAAGATGGTGAGATGCAAGATCTAAAGAGTTTCGAAAATGAGATCCGAGTGTTGACAAAAATACGTCATCAAAACATCGTCAAGCTCTATGGATTTTGTTCACACCCACGACACTCGTTTTTGGTATATGAGTTCTTGGCAAGAGGGAGCTTAAAGAGTGTAATGAATGACATGGAACAAGCGGTTGCATTTGATTGGAGTAAGAGGGTGAGGGTTGTTAAAGGCATTGCAAATGCCTTATCATATATGCACCATGATTTCTCACAACCAATTATCCATAGGGATTTGTCGAGCAACAATGTCGTGTTGGATTCAGATTGGGTTGCTCATGTATCTGATTTTGGCACTGCCAGGCTATTAAAGCCAGACTCATCCAACTGGACCTCATTTGTTGGAACATTGGGATACATCGCTCCAGGTAGTCTGAAACAAGCATGAGTAACTAAGAAACCATAGAAAATTTTGTAACCATTCAATATATCGTAATAATAAGCTCTTTTTTTGCAGAACTTGCATACACGATGGAAGTGAATGAGAAATGTGATGTTTACAGCTTTGGGGTTCTAACGCTAGAAGTTCTAATGGGAAAGCATCCAGGAGATTTCATCTCTTTATCGTCATATATAAACACGTCTCTCACTGAAGTTCTGGACCAACGCCTTCAGCCACCAGTGAAATCAGTTGTTGAACAAGTGAAATTACTTCTTGAGGTAGCATATTCATGTCTAAATGAGAGCCCTCCCTCTAGGCCATCAATGTGGGATGTTGCCCGTGGATTTCCTGTGGATAAAGGTGATGCCAAAAGGTTCAGCCGAATGTCCACCTAAACCTTAAGAAGGAATGCTTGCTTCATATGTTTTTATTTATAATTCAAGATAGAATTATGTTTATTTTAATTTTCTGTTAAGCCTACTTAATTTGTTGTTGTGTGCAAGTCTTATATTCTATGTATTTATTTTAATCCTAGTATTTGTTTATGTAAAAAATTACACAACTCGATGTCGTAAGAAACTTGTGTGAGGCTTAACCGTCGAGAGAAAGAAATTACAATCAATGAGAAGTGCGGGAAAGTAAAATAAGACAAATAATTTGATGACGCAGGAAAAACCTCACGACGGAGGAAAAAACCTGCGGTCGACCTAAAAGGTAAGTCGACAGAGCACTATGTTCACCAATCAGGGGTGACGTCCTTCAAATGTACAGCTTCGATCGTACGATTACAAATGAGAGAATTATGAAATCGAATGTAAATTACAGATGATTCTCCAAAATAATGATTATAGAACTTGTGAACTTCAGATAGACTTCGTGTGTTGCAATGCTGGCTTGATTCTTCTTTTATAGTGGCTTGAGAATAACGGTCCAACGGTGTTGTGGCTCATCAATGAGTGAATCGTAACCGTCCAACGTTATTGTCTTTAATTAATGCTCGGAGAGTAACTGTCCAACGGTATTGCTGAGAGTTAATGTCCAGATTGTAACTGCTGCGAGAATCTTGCTTGTAACGGTCGATCTTGATGCTGTCGAACGATACATAACTTACGACTTGTTCGATGTAGTGATGAACTTCAACAAGCATAGCATAGTATTCAATTTCCGATTTCCTCAAAGGTGGACAATTGTTAGATATGATAATCAGCTTATCTGCATCAAACATATAAACTTTGTATGTTATTCGTTAGTATCATCGTACGACAATATAGTCATCGTGCGTCTTATTTATTGTATACGTTCGATGCTTATTGATCTTTGTTCGATAGTCCTCTTAGGTTTTATCTCAGGACCTTATCTTAATACAGGACTATTGTCCTAACATTCACCTTACGATTATAGTCGGTTGTCGTGCGATTGTAGATTTTTACCCTAACAATTTGCCCCCAAGATTTAGAAAATAGTTCTAATTTTATCTAAATCTTTAATTCGCTGGACAAGGAGTAAAAATACGTTGGTAAACGGTCGAATTATCGTTAAGAAAATAGCCGTTAACTAGCCGTTATCCTGGACGCGTGTTTTTCTAACGGCTAACTGTTGATACGTGGCGCGATTATCTCTGATGACTCATGTGATTTAGTTGCTATAAATAAGGTGTTTGATAGTGAGAAAAGATTTTACAAATCTTTTTAATTTCGTAACCAATTGCTTGAGATCGTAATCCGACTATTTTTGGCAAAGATTTTCGTGCGACTAGGCTTTATAAGGTACCTCCTTCTTCCCTGTTTCATGCGTTTGAAGTCAATAGCAAATAAGAGTAATAGAGGTTTAGATAATCTTAGGTTCACCCGTTTGAGAAATAGTTTAGGTCGACTAGAGTTCATTATGTCGTCGGAAGTTAGGAGTTCGATTACGGAAAGTCTAGAAGTAGGAGAGTTGAGGGAACTGGCAGGGTTGCCAGAGGGTACTCAAATAAGGGTGGCCGGAGAGATTCGGCCGGCGGATACTCCGACGGGGTTCTTTGCCCTGTTCGAATATCCGTTTAAGATCGGATTTCGATGGCCTTATTCTCCGCTTTCTCGAGCTTTCATGTCCCGTTTTAATTTGTCTCCGGGGCAACTGATGCCTCAATTCTGGCGTGTTATCCTGGTAATCGAACGGGTGACCAAGGATTGGGGTCGTCGCGCGTTCTCTGTGGACGACCTTCTCTCTGCCTACAACGTGACGAAACTGCCCTACAACCGTTATGGGTTGTTTCCTAAGGGTAGGAATGACACCATGCTTGTTCATCGCACGCAAGTGAATGATCGAGGGTGGAAGTCTCGTTACGTCTTCGTCCAGACGTCTTCGGTCGCTGATGAGTCTTGGGTCGTTCCTGAGTGGAACTCCAATGGTAATTTGGATGTTCGTTATTTATTATTGTGCTTTTATTTATTTTTCAGTACTAATCGTATGTTTTTCTTTTTGCAGCTGTCAGCTTTACGTTTGAGACAACCGAAGAATCTAACGAGTTGATCTCACACTTCTTGAGTTATAGTGTGACAGATCGTACGTATAGAATGTCGAAGGGCGGTGAGGAAAGCGACGTCGAGCCTGAAGTACAAATAATCGAGGAAACAGATATGGAAGGTAGATATCGTACATCAATATTTTCGTTTATAGTAGTTTGTTTTGAGTCTAACTTGTTTTTTCTGTATAGGCTCAGCTTCCAAGAAGGCGTCAACGATGGAAGCAGCTGCTCGTGCTGCTAAAAGGAAGGCTGCCGCCCAGGAAGGTTTGGTGGCTAAACGTACGAGGTCGTCGTACGTTTCTGTGGATACCCCACCTAAGGATGCCGCACGCAAGGCTGAAGGTGGGATAGCGGCTATCCCTCTTAGCTTCGCCCCTCCTGAAAAGGGAGAAGGTGCGTCCAGCCAGCCTGTGTCGAAGGTCGACAAGGGCAAGGAGAAAGAGGGGTCTGGTCTTACGACCATGACGATCCAGATCCCTTCTGACTTCATGGTGGTCGATGTGATCAGGACGGCGGCCACTTTTCCAGTCCTTGAGCAGTTTCATGTTTCTGCTCATAAGGCGCGCATAGAGGAGGCCGACATCGAAGACCTGGATGCCTCCATCGCGGGTATCTCTTTCTTGGTAAGTCCCTGTCGTACGATTTTATTTTTATTTTTCTTGTACAGCTTCTAACTTTCTCTTTTTTCTTCTTGTAGGCTCTCCAAACCAGTCTTAGCCTCCATACTCGGATGGCTAAGATCAAAGAGGAGATGGCGTCTGTTTATGTAAAAAATTACACAACTCGATGTCGAAAGAATATTGTGTGAGGCTTAACCGTCGAGAGAAAGAAATTACAATCAATGATAAGTGCGGAAAAGTAAAATGAGACAAATAATTTGATGACGCAGGAAAAACCTCTCGACGGAGGAAAAAAACCTGCGGTCGACCTAAAAGATAAGTCGACAGAGCACTATGTTCACCAATCAGGGGTGATGTCCTTCAAGTATACAGCTTTGATCGTACGATTACAACTGAGAAAACTATGAAATCGAATGTAAATTACAGATGATTCTCTAGAATAATGATTATAGAACTTGTGAGCTTCGGATAGACTTCGTGTGTTGCAATGCTGGCTTGATTCTTCTTATATAGTGGCTTGATAATAACGGTCTAACGGTATTGTGGCTCATCAATGATTGAATCGTAACCGTCCAACGTTATTGTCTTTAATTAATGCTTAGAGAGTAACTGTCCAACGGTACTGCTGAGAGTTAATGTCTAGATTGTAACTGCTGCGAGAATCTTGCTTGTAACGGTCGATCTTGATGCTGTCGAACGATACATAACTTACGACTTTCTCATTGTGATGATGGACTTCAACGAGCATAGCATAGTACTCAATTTCAGATTTCCTCAAAGGTGGACAATTGTTAGATATGATAATCAGCTTGCCTGCATCAAACATATAAACTTTGTATATTTATTCGTTAGTATTGTCGTACGATATTGTAGTTATCGTTCGACTTTTTCGATGTATATGTTCGATGTTTAATGATCTTTGTTCGATAGTTCTTTTAGGTTTTATCTCAGGACCTTATCTTAATACAGGACTATTGTCCTAACATTTGCCTTTCGATCATAGTCGGTTGTCGTGCGATCGTAGATTTTTACCCTAACAATTTGCCCCCAAGATTTAGAAAATAATTCTAATTTTATCTAAATCTTTAATTCGCTGGACAAAGAGTAAAAATACGTTGGTAAACGGTCGAATTAACGTTGATAAACTAGCCGTTATCTAGCCGTTACTCTGGACGCGTGTTCTCTAACGGCTAAGTGCTGACGCGTGGCACGATTATCTCTAATGACTCATATGATTTAGTTGCTATAAATGAGGCGTCTGATTGTGAGAAAAGATTTTACGAATCTTTTTATTTTCATAACCAATTGCTTGAGATCGTAATCCGACTATTTTTGGCAAAGATTTTCGTGCGACTAGGCTTTAAAAGGTACCTCTTTCTTCCCTGTTTCATGCGTCTGAAATCGATAGCACATAAGAGCAATAGAGGTTTAGATAATCTTAGGTTTACTCGATTAAAAAATAGTTTAAGTCGATCAGAGTTCATTATGTCGAGCGAGGTTAGGAGTTCTATTACTGAAAGCCTAGAAGTAGGAGAGTTGAGGGAATTGGCAGGGCTTCCTGAGAATGCTCTGGTGAGGGTGGCCGGAGAGATCCGTCCGGCGGATGCTCCGAAGGGCTTCTTTGCTCTTTTCGAGTATCCGTTTAAAGTCGGATTTCGATGGCCGTACTCTCCTTTAGCGAGGGCGTTCATGAGTCGTTTCGATGTGTCTCCGGGACAGTTAATGCCCCAGTTTTGGCGTGTTGTTCATGTGATCGAACGAGTGACCAAAAATTGGGATCGTCCACCGTTCTCAGTCGATGATCTCCTCTCGGCGTACAATGTGATCCGTTTCTCCTACAACCGTTTTGGGTTGTTTCCAAGGGGGAGAAGCGATGCCATGTTGGTCCATGGTACCCAAGTAAACGATCGAGGATGGAAGGCGAGATATGTCTTTGTCCAAACGTCCTCGGTCGTAGGCGAGGAATCTTGGGTCGTTCCTGAGTGGAACAAAGGCGGTAATACGACTTGCCTTATTTTCTTTAATTTATTTTAAATTAGTTTTGTTTACTAACTCCTTGTTTTCTTCTTGACAGCGATCGACTTCACGTTCGAGGAGACTACTGAAGCGATCGAACGCTTCTTGAGCTACAGTGTGACCGATCGGAAGTATCGAACGTCGAAAGGAGGTGACGAGAGCGACGTCGAGCCTGAAGTACAAATAATCGAAGAAACAGATATGGAAGGTAAATATCGTACGTCAATATTCTTGTTTGTGTTAGTTTTGTTTAATTCTAACTTCTCTTTTTTGTATAGGCTCAGCTTCCAAGAAGGCGTCGACGATGGAAGCAGCTGCTCGTGCTGCCAAGAGGAAAGCTGCTGCCCAGGAAGGTTTAGTGGCTAAACGTACGAGGTCGTCGTACGTTTCAGTGGACACCCCACCTAAGGATGCCGCACGCAAGGCTGAAGGTGGGATAGAGGCTGTTCCTCTTAACTTTGCTCCTCCTGCAAAGGGAGCAGGTGCGTCGAAGGCCGACAAGGGCAAGGAGAAAGAGGGGTCTGGTCTTACGACCATGACAATCCAGATTCCCTCTGACTTCATGGTAGACGATGTGATCAGGACGGCGGCTACTTTCCCAGTTCTTGAGCAGTTTCACGTCCCTGCTCAGAAGGCGCGCATGGAGGAGGCCGACATCGAAGACCTAGATGCCTCCATTGCGGGTATCTCCTTCCTGGTAAGTCCTTGTCGTACGTTTTTTGCTTTCAGTTTACTTGTACAGCTTCTAATCCTTTCTTTTTTCTTTTGTATAGGCCTTGCAAACTAGTCTTAGCCTCCATACGCGGATGGCTAAGATCAAGGAAGAATTAGCGTTGAATCAGAACGACGCTAAATTGGCCAAGAAGGAGGCCGACAAGGCCAAGAAGAAGCTGACCCAACTGACTGACGAGGTTAATACTAAGTCAGTCCAGATTGGGGACTTGGAATCCAAGCTGGAACTCAGCGAAGGGTTTCAGGTCCAACAACGGGAACGGCTGAAATTGGCCTTGGACCATGCGAAGGAGCTAGAGAAGGAGTTGCTGGCCGTTCGACGGGAGAAGGCTGAGAGAGAAGAAGCTTTATCGTCCAAGATCCAGGAACTGGAAGATGACGCTGCCTTAGTCCGTGTGGTCGCACGTACTGCGGTCATTCGACGCGTAGCTGCTGGGACCGTGACTTCTCAGATGGCGAAGGACGAGGTGGCATCTTTTGTTCAGGTGATGGGTTCTGAAGACCTTCTTGACGAGGAGGATCTTAAGAATTTGGACGAAGAGGTGGCAGCTGAGGTTAAGGATGCGGGTGTCGAGGAGGAGGTTCCTGAAACCTCTGGATCCGTTCCTGCACATCCTGAAGAGACCGAAGAGGCTCCTGTCGTAGATCCACCTGCTACCAACGCTCCTTTAGAGTAGTTTTAATCTTTGTAGTCGTAGAATTTCTTTTTTTTTTTTTGTACTCTGCCATTTTAAGGCAGAAAAAATGTTTAATGAAAGAAATTTTGATTGAATATCATGCGTTCTAGCTTTTTATCTTATGCCTTAGCTTTGTGTTCGTGTGTTATAATTTGTGTCGTGCGTTTGTAGCATGTATCGTGCGTTTTAGCTTTTTGTCTTGTGTTTTTGCATGCATTTGTTTTTTAAAGTCCTTAGACTGATTTATAGAAACGTTTCTTTTGTACTCATGAGAGTATTCGTGCGACTGGCGAGTTGACTTGCGCTCTTGCGATATAATCATGCGTTATAGCGGTTTTCTTGCGATTCATGCGATTTTTGTCGTGCGATCCCTGCGATAAGCATGCATTTAAGTCGTGCGATACTTGCGTTAATCGTGCGATCCATGCGATTTATCGTGCGATACCTGCGAAAAAGGATGACTAAGGGGTGGCCGTTGGCTTAGCCAACGGCGCTCCGATGCTTAAGTCAGTAATGGATAAGGAATAAATCGTATGTAAATAGGTTTAGAAATAATACCTTTTGAGGTGATGGGCGTTCCAGCTTCGTGGGATTTCCATACCTTCCATAGTCGTAAGTCTGTATGCTCCATTTCCGATGACTTTGGAAATTATGTAAGGTCCTTCCCATTTGATGGAAAGTTTTCCAGCGTTCGGCTCTTGTGTGTTTTGAAACACATGTCGTAAGACATAATCTCCAACTTGAAAAATTTTTGCCTTTACCTTTTTGTTGAAGTGTCTTTCGACAATTCCTTTCTGTGCAGCCATCGTTCGTAGTGCTTTTTCTCGGATTTCTTCTAAGGCGTCAAGATCGTAAGATAAATTTATTGCATTTTGATCATATGTGCGACTTCTGGCAGTTGGTATTTGAGCTTCGATTGGCAAGACTGCTTCGCATCCATATACCAGAGAATACGGAGTTTGTCCAGTTGATGCTCTAGGTGTCGTACGATTTGCCCATAAGACAGATGGCAATTCTTCTACCCATTTTCCTTTTGCTCCTTTCAACCTCTTTCGGATTGAATTGATGATGACTTTATTGCTCGACTCTGCTAACCCGTTAGATTGTGGATATCTCGGAGTTGAAGTGATTAATTTGATTCCTCGCTTTTCACAGAACGTACGAGTCTTATCACTTATAAATTGTGAGCCGTTGTCGCACATGATTTCAGCTGGTATCCCGAATCTATAAATGATGTTTTTCTGAATGAAAGATATGACTTCTTTATCTCGGACCTGTGAGAAAGCACCAGCTTCTATCCATTTTGAGAAGTAATCGGTGAGCACGAGTAAATAGACTTTTTGTCCAGGGGCTGGAGGTAATTTTCCCACGATGTCCATTCCCCATCGCATGAAGGGCCATGAAACTAGAACAGAATGTAAAGGTTCAGATGGTCGATGGACCATGCTCGAATGTTTTTGACATGCGTCGCATCGTTGGACGTACGTTATGGCATCTTCTCGTAGAGTAGGCCAATAGTAACCTTGTCGTGAGATTCGACTAGCAAGACTTCTGCCCCCTGCGTGATTTCCACATTCTCCGTCGTGCATCTCTTGGAGAATTTGATTGATTTGTATCTTATTTGTGACGCATCGTAGAAGAAGTCCTGTCGTAGATCTTCGATAAAGTTGATCTTCAAAGATTGTATATCTTGAAGCTTTCGACCTTGTTTTTCGAGCTTCCATTTTATCTTCAGGTAGTTGGTCGTGCTTGAGGTAGTTCCATATGTCGAGCGACCAATTATAAATTTCTTCGTTCATCTGTACTTCATCGTTTGTCGCAATTGTTGGTGTTGTGAGATGAAGTATTGGGATATTTTCCATGAACGGATCATGAAATGCAGATCCCAGATTGGCCAGTGCGTCCGCTTGCATATTTAGATCTCTTGGTATTTGCTCGATCAAGAACTGTTCAAATCGTGCGATTCGATCTTTAACGGCTTTGAGATAACTCATCATTTTTGAGTCTTTTGCTTGAAAATCTCCATTTACTTGGTTTACGACCAATAAAGAATCGCTTCGAACGTGCAACTGTTTTGCCCCCAGTCTAAGAGCAATATCTAGTCCTGCGATCAAAGCTTCATATTCTGCTTCATTGTTTGTGGCTTTGAATTCGCATCGTACGGAGTATACTATATTTCCCCCTTGTGATGATTTTAAGACAACACCTAATCCACATCCTCGTACGTTCGAGGAACCATCAACGTAGAGTATCCAAGGCTGGTTGTCTGAAATCATCACAACTTCGTCGCACGTCGTGGGTTCCAATCCTGGAGAAAACTCTGCCACGAAATCTGCTAATACTTGCGATTTGATGGCCGTCTTGGGTTTAAATTCAATGTCGAACCCACTGAGATAAATGCTCCATTTGGCTAGTCGTCCTGTCAGTTCTGGTTTTCGAAGCACCGTCTTGAGTGGATAATTGGTTACAACAATGATATGATGTGACTCGAAGTAATGCCTTAGCTTCTTTGCTGCCGTCATAAGACCTAGTAGCAATTTTTCCATTGATGTGTACCTGGTTTCTGCGTCGAGGAAGGATTTGCTGACATAATAGATTGGTTGTTGTCGTTGATCTTCTTCTCGCACAAGTACTGCACTTGTCGCATTTTTGCTCACTGCCAAGTACAACTGTAGACTTTCTCCTTCGACTGGTTTTGTCAGCAGTGGAGGTGATGTCATATATTGCTTCAGTTCTTGCAAAGCTTTCTCATGTTCGTCTGTCCATAAGAAGCCTTGATTCTTTCGTAGGACATTATAGAACAAATGGCATTTATCCGATGATCGTGAAATAAATCGGGTTAAAGCTGCCACTCGTCCTGTTAACTTCTGGACTTCTTTGACATTCCTTGGAGATTGTATCTCGACGATAGCTTTGACTTGTTCTGTACTTGCTTCGATTCCGCGTTGCGTGACCAAGTACCCCAAGAATTTTCCTGCTCGTACCCCGAAGGAACATTTTGTTGGATTGAGCTTCATCTTGTATTGTCGTAGGATATCGAAAGATTGCTTTAAATGTGTGACGTGATCGATCGAACGTTCTGATTTCACAAGCATGTCGTCGATATAAACCTCCATCGTTCGACCAAGATGTTCCTTGAACATCATGTTAACCAATCTTTGATATGTTGATCCTGCATTCTTGAGACCAAATGGCATAACTTTGTAACAGTATATGCCTTTGTCTGTCATGAATGCAGTCTTCTCCTGGTCGTCCGTGTGCATCAATATTTGGTTGTATCCTGAATATGCGTCCATGAATGTCAACAATTCATGTCCTGCTGTCGCGTCAACCATGGCGTCGATATGAGGTAAAGGAAAAGGATCTTTTGGACAAGCTTTGTTTAGATCCGTGAAATCAATGCAAACTCGCCATTTTCCGTTCTTCTTTTGTACGACGACTACATTAGCCAACCATTCTGGATATTTGACTTCTCGGATCTTCCCTGTTTTAAGCAGATTGTCAACTTCATCGTTGATCACTTTATTTCTTTCAGGCGCGAACTTGCGACGTTTCTGCTTAATGGGTTTGAACGTAGGATCCACGTTCAATTTATGCGATATAATGCTTGGATCTATTCCAACCATATCTTCGTGCGACCATGCAAAACAGTCTGAATGTTCCTGCAAAAAAGATATAATCGTGTTTTTTATGTCAGGGGGGAGCGAGGCTCCTACGAAGACTTTTCGATCAGGATGTTCAGGATCAAGGACGACTTCTTCTAGCCGAAGGTCGTCGTTCGATTTCCTCTCATCCTGGCTCTGTAATTGCTAGATGTCCTGCGACTTTGTCTTCATCGTAATCTTGTAACATTCTCGTGCGATTTTGTTCTCACTAGCAATCTCTTGAATTCCCATGGAGAAGGAAATTTAATCTTCTGGTGGTATGTCGAAGGAATTGCTTTCATCTCGTGGATCCAGGGTCTTCCAAGAATAACATTGTAAGCTGATTGGCAGTCCACAACATTGAATTTTGTTTGTTTGTTGATGCCTTTGGCGTAGACAGGCAAGATGATTTCTCCGAGAGTGTTCATCGGGTCTCCATTGAATCCAATCAGAGTAGTACTTCGTCGTACGATTTCTGACCGTTCGATTCCCATGACTTTAAGAGTATCTGCAAAAATAACGTTAGCCGAACTGCCTCCATCAATCAATATTCTCTTAGTCGAACAGTTTCCGATTGTCAACTGTATGACTAGAGCGTCATGATGTTTATGATGGACTCCCTGTGTATCGTCTTGGTCGAACGTGATTTCCATTGCATCGAGCTCTTTTTCTGTCTTTGATTTGGCTTCTCCGGGGATAGGATGTTCGCTTGGACCATCTCGTGCATGTCGCTTTGCAGCTGAATATGTAAGTCCACAAACTTCTGATCCTCCAGTGATGCAGTTTATGACTTTTGTATGAACTGGTGACGCTGGTCGTCCTTGTTCTTCTGGGATGAGGCCTTTTAGATGCCCCTTAGATTTCAAATATGAAATCTCCTTCTTTAAACTGATGCATTCATCCGTCGTATGACCATGATCGTCGTGGAAATCGCACCATCTGTTCTGATCTTTGTCTTTGCTTGGTTTATCAGATTTCTTCGGCCATCGTACGTTTGCATCGATCTTTCGTAGCGAATCCACCAAATCTTTCGATGTACCTGCAAAATTGTAAGTAGATAACTCTGGATATCGTATTTTAACAGTACCTTTGCTTGGTCGAGTTTTCGACTCGTATCGAGGATTTCCAATCTTGTTTACTCTTTTATGCTTAAAGTCATGTTTTTGAGCACCAAGATGTTTCTTTTCTGCAGAATGCTTTCGTCGGAAGAGAGCATCATCTTCTATTCTCATGAAAGCTAGTGTTCTAGCTCGTACGTCGTCGAAGTTTTCTGGTGGATATTTCGTTAATTCCAAATATAATCCAGAGGAATCTTCTAATCCACGTTTGTATGCCTCGATTGCTGTTTTCACGTCGCAATTTTTTATTTCAATCATTGCTGCATTGAATCTGTTGAAGTAGTCGCGGATTGTTTCTCCAGATTTCTGTACGATATAGTACAGGTCGCTGGTCTGCTTCTCCATCTTACGACTGCTAGCAAATTGTCGAGTGAATTGGTTCACCAATTCTGCAAATGATCCAATACTCTTTGGCTTTAGGTTAATCAGCCATTGTAATGCTGCTCCTGTTAAAGTTGATCCAAAGCTTTTGCACATGCAGACTTCTTGATATTGTGCCGGTATAGGAACTGTCCACATAAGTTGCTTGTACTGTGCTATATGTTCGACCGGATCTGTGATTCCAGAATATTTTGTTGCGAAAGCTGGTACAGTATATTTCTTAGGAACGTCAACAAGAGCTAATTCATCAACGAACGGTGAAGCCTGAAATCCAGTTTTAGGTTCGACTTCGACGGGTACTGCTGCTCCGGGTAGCTTTGTGAGTAACGCGAACAATTTTTGATTTTGTTCTTCCAGGGATTTCAGTCGTACGTTCAGAGGGTCTTCAACGTTTATTGGGTTTGTTGGAATACAACTAGAAGGGGTTCCAGTACTGGGTGGTATTGTCGTATGAATGGTGGAACTAGCAGCTGTGGGTATATGACCAGGAATAGGAATTTGTTGGGAAAAAGGCTCGAACGTGAACATGGGTGCTCCTTGAGGCATAGACGGTGGACCTCGAGGCATAGGTGGCGGGCCATGAGGTATTGGTGGTGTAAACTGTGGTAAAGATGGTCGTACGTTGTTGTATTGTTGGTTCACAGTTGAAAATGGCATTGAGGCATTGAACTGTGGTCGAGGCGGTGGTCTTAGATGTTGAGGAGGATATGGAGGAGGGATAGACATTGGGATAGTCATCGATGGTCCTGGTAAAGCTCGAAGACGTTGAATTTCGTTGTTAGCCTCTTGCAATTGTTGTTGGAGTGATGCTATGAATCCGTTATCCATTGTCCTGCGCAAATAGCTCAAAGAGAACTCAAAGAAAAGGTTAGTACTAAGGCGCACTTTTCACCGAATGAAATTTTTCTCAAAACGGAGCCCCACGGTGGGCGCCAAACTGTTTATGTAAAAAATTACACAACTCGATGTCGAAAGAATATTGTGTGAGGCTTAACCGTCGAGAGAAAGAAATTACAATCAATGATAAGTGCGGAAAAGTAAAATGAGACAAATAATTTGATGACGCAGGAAAAACCTCTCGACGGAGGAAAAAACCTGCGGTCGACCTAAAAGATAAGTCGACAGAGCACTATGTTCACCAATCAGGGGTGATGTCCTTCAAGTATACAGCTTTGATCGTACGATTACAACTGAGAAAACTATGAAATCGAATGTAAATTACAGATGATTCTCTAGAATAATGATTATAGAACTTGTGAGCTTCGGATAGACTTCGTGTGTTGCAATGCTGGCTTGATTCTTCTTATATAGTGGCTTGATAATAACGGTCTAACGGTATTGTGGCTCATCAATGATTGAATCGTAACCGTCCAACGTTATTGTCTTTAATTAATGCTTAGAGAGTAACTGTCCAACGGTACTGCTGAGAGTTAATGTCTAGATTGTAACTGCTGCGAGAATCTTGCTTGTAACGGTCGATCTTGATGCTGTCGAACGATACATAACTTACGACTTTCTCATTGTGATGATGGACTTCAACGAGCATAGCATAGTACTCAATTTCAGATTTCCTCAAAGGTGGACAATTGTTAGATATGATAATCAGCTTGCCTGCATCAAACATATAAACTTTGTATATTTATTCGTTAGTATTGTCGTACGATATTGTAGTTATCGTTCGACTTTTTCGATGTATATGTTCGATGTTTAATGATCTTTGTTCGATAGTTCTTTTAGGTTTTATCTCAGGACCTTATCTTAATACAGGACTATTGTCCTAACATTTGCCTTTCGATCATAGTCGGTTGTCGTGCGATCGTAGATTTTTACCCTAACAGCGTCGAACCAGAATGACGCCAAGGTGGCCAGGAAAGAGGCCGACAAGGCCAAAAAGAAGCTGGTCCAACTGACCGACGAGGTTAATGCCAAGTTGGTTCAGATTGGGGATTTGGAATCCAAGCTGGAACTCAGCGAGCAATTCCAAGTTCAACAGCGAGAACGGCTGAAGTTGGCCTTGGACCACACCAAGGAGTTGGAGAAGGAGTTGCTGGTCGTTCGACGAGAAAAAGCTGAGAGGGAAGAAGCTCTATCGTCCAAGATCCAAGAACTGGAAGAGGACGCTGCCTTGGTTCGCGTGGTCGCACGTACTGCGGTCATGCGACGAATAGCTGCTGGGACTGTCACTTCTCAGATGGCAAAGGACGAGGTGGCCTCTTTCGTTCAGGTGATGGGTTCTGAAGACCTTCTCGACGAGGAGGATCTAAAAGGCCTGGACGAAGAAAAGCCTGCGGAGGTCGAGGATGCAGGTGTCGAGGAGGAGGTTCCTGAAACCTCTGGATCCGTTCCTGCACATCCTGAAGAGACCCCTGTCGTAGATCCACCTGCTACCAACGCTCCATTAGAATAGTTTTAATCTTTGTAATCGTAGAACTTCTTTCTTTTCTTGTACTCTGCCATTTTAAGGCAGAAAAAATGTTTAATGAAAGAAATTTTGATTGAATATCGTGCGTTCTAGCTTTTTATCTTATGTTTTAGCTTTGTGTTCGTGTGTTATAACTTGCGTTGTGCGTTATAGCATGTATCGTGCGTTTTAGCTTTTTGTTTTGTGTTTTTGCATGCATTTGTTTTTAAAGTCCTTAGACTTATTTATAGAAACGTTTCTTTTGTACTCATGAGAGTATTCGTGCGACTGGCGAATTGACTTGCGCTCTTGCGATATAATCGTGCGTTTTAGCGATTTTCTTGCGATCCATGCGATTTTTATCGTGCGATTCCTGCGATAAGCATGCATTTAAGTCGTGCGATACTTGCGTTAATCGTGCGATCCATGCGATTTATCGTGCGATACCTGCGAAAAAGGATGACTAAGGGGTGGCCGTTGGCTTAGCCAACGGCGCTCCGATGCTTAAGTCAGTAATGGATAAGGAATAAATCGTATGTAAATAGGTTTAGAAATAATACCTTTTGAGGTGATGGGCGTTCCAGCTTCGTGGGATTTCCATACCTTCCATAGTCGTAAGTCTGTATGCTCCATTTCCAATGACTTTGGAAATTATGTAAGGTCCTTCCCATTTGATGGAAAGTTTTCCAGCGTTTGGTTCTTGTGTGTTTTGAAACACATGTCGTAAGACATAATCTCCAACTTGAAAAAATTTTGCCTTTACCTTTTTGTTGAAGTGTCTTTCGACAATTCCTTTTTGTGCAGCCATCGTTCGTAGTGCTTTTTCTCGGATTTCTTCTAAGGCGTCAAGATCGTAGGGTAAATTTATTGCATTTTGATCATACGTGCGACTTCTGGCAGTTGGTATTTGAGCTTCGATTGGCAAGACTGCTTCGCATCCATATACCAGAGAATACGGAGTTTGTCCAGTTGATGCTCTAGGTGTCGTACGATTTGCCCATAAGACAGATGGCAATTCATCTACCCATTTTCCTTTTGCTCCTTTCAACCTCTTTCGGATTGAATTGATGATGACTTTGTTGCTCGATTCTGCTAACCCGTTAGATTGTGGATATCTCGGAGTTGAAGTGATTAATTTGATTCCTCGCTTTTCACAGAACGTACGAGTCTTATCACTTATAAATTGTGAGCCGTTGTCGCACATGATTTCAGCTGGTACCCCAAATCTATAAATGATGTTTTTCTGAATGAAAGATATGACTTCTTTATCTCGGACCTGTGAGAAAGCACCAGCTTCTATCCATTTCGAGAAGTAATCGGTGAGCACGAGTAGATAGATTTTTTGTCCAGGGGCTGGAGGTAATTTTCCCACGATGTCCATTCCCCATCGCATGAAGGGCCATGGAACTAGAACAGAATGTAAAGGTTCAGATGGTCGATGGACCATACTCGAATGTTTTTGACATGCGTCGCATCGTTGGACGTACGTTATGGCATCTTCTCGTAGGGTAGGCCAATAGTAACCTTGTCGTGAGATTCGGCTAGCAAGACTTCTGCCCCCTGCGTGATTTCCACATTCTCCGTCGTGCATCTCTTGGAGAATTTGATTGATTTGTACCTTATTTGTGACGCATCGTAGAAGAAGTCCTGTCGTGGATCTTCGATAAAGTTGATCTTCAAAAATTGTATATCTTGAAGCTTTCGACCTTGTTTTTCGAGCTTCCATTTTATCTTCAGGTAGTTGGTCGTGCTTGAGGTAGTTCCATATGTCGAGCGACCAATTGTAAATTTCTTCGTTCATCTGTACTTCATCGTTTGCCGCAATTGTTGGTGTTGTGAGATGAAGTATTGGGATATTTTCCATGAACGGATCATGAAATGCAGATCCCAGATTGGCTAGTGCATCCGCTTGCATATTTAGATCTCTTGGTATTTGCTCGATTAGGAACTGTTCAAATCGTGCGATTCGATCTTTAACGGCTTTGAGATAACTCATCATTTTTGAGTCTTTTGCTTGAAAATCTCCATTTACTTGGTTTACGACAGTAAAGAATCGCTTCGAACGTGCAACTGTTTTGCCCCCAGTCTAAGAGCAATATCTAGTCCTGCAATCAAAGCTTCATATTCTGCTTCATTGTTCGTGGCTTTGAATTCGCATCGTACGGAGTATACTATATTTCCCCTTGTGATGATTTTAAGACAATACCTAATCCACATCCTCGTACGTTCGAGGAACCATCAACGTAGAGTATCCAAGGCTGGTTGTCTGAAATCATCACAACTTCGTCGCACGTCGTGGGTTCCAATCCTGGAGAAAATTCTGCCACAAAATCTGCTAATACTTGCGATTTGATGGCCGTCTTAGGTTTAAACTCAATGTCGAACCCACTGAGATAAATGCTCCATTTGGCTAGTCGTCCTGTTAATTCTGGTTTTCGAAGCACCGTCTTGAGTGGATAATTGGTCACAACAATGATATGATGTGACTCGAAGTAATGCCTTAGCTTCTTTGCTGCCGTCATAAGACCTAGTAGCAATTTTTCCATTGATGTGTACCTGGTTTCTGCGTCGAGGAAAGATTTGCTGACATAATAGATTGGTTGTTGTCGTTGATCTTCTTCTCGCACAAGTACTGCACTTGTCGCATTTTTGCTCACTGCCAAGTACAACTGTAGACTTTCTCCTTCGACTGGTTTTGTTAACAGTGGAGGTGACGTCATATATTGCTTCAGTTCTTGCAAAGCTTTCTCATGTTCGTCTGTCCACAAGAAGCCTTGATTCTTTCGTAGGACATTATAGAACAAATGGCATTTATCCGATGATCGTGAAATAAATCGAGTTAAAGCTGCCACTCGTCCTGTTAACTTCTGGACTTCTTTGACATTCCTTGGAGATTGTATCTCGACGATAGCTTTGACTTGTTCTGGACTTGCTTCGATTCCGCGTTGCGTGACCAAGTACCCCAAGAATTTTCCTGCTCGTACTCCGAAGGAACATTTTGTTGGATTGAGCTTCATCTTGTATTGTCGTAGGATATCGAAGGATTGCTTTAAATGTGCGACGTGATCGATCGAACGTTCTGATTTCACAAGCATGTCGTCGATATAAACTTCCATCGTTCGACCAAGATGTTCCTTGAACATCATGTTAACCAATCTTTGATATGTTGATCCTGCATTCTTGAGACCAAATGGCATAACTTTGTAACAGTATATGCCTTTGTCTGTCATGAATGCAGTCTTCTCCTGGTCGTCCGTGTGCATCAATATTTGGTTGTTATCCTGAATATGCGTCCATGAATGTCAACAATTCATGTCCTGCTGTCGCGTCAACCATGGCGTCGATATGAGGTAAAGGAAAAGGATCTTTTGGACAAGCTTTGTTTAGATCCGTGAAATCAATGCAGACTCGCCATTTTCCGTTCTTCTTTTGTACGACGACTACATTAGCCAACCATTCTGGATATTTGACTTCTCGGATCTTCCCTGTTTTAAGCAGATTGTCAACTTCATCGTTGATCACTTTATTTCTTTCAGGCGCGAACTTGCGACGTTTCTGCTTAATGGGTTTGAACGTAGGATCCACGTTCAATTTATGCGATATAATGCTTGGATCTATTCCAATCATATCTTCGTGCGACCATGCAAAACAGTCTGAATGTTCCTGCAAAAAAGATATAATCGTATTTTTTATGTCAGGGGGGAGCGAGGCTCCTACGAATACTTTTTGATCAGGATGTTCAGGATCAAGGACGACTTCTTCTAGCCGAAGATCATCGTTCGATTTCCTCTCATCCTGGTTCTGTAATTGCTAGATGTCCTGCGACTTTGTCTTCATCGTAATCTTGTAGCATTCTCGTGCGATTTTGTTCTCACTAGCAATTTCTTGAATTCCCCATGGAGAAGGAAATTTTATCTTCTGGTGGTATGTCGAAGGAATTGCTTTCATCTCGTGGATCCAGGGTCTTCCAAGAATAACATTGTAAGCTGATTGGCAGTCCACAACATTGAACTTTGTTTGTTTGTTGATGCCTTTGGCGTAGACAGGCAAGATGATTTCTCCGAGAGTGTTCATCGAATCTCCATTGAATCCAATCAGAGTAGTACTTCGTTGTACGATTTCTGACCGTTCGATTCCCATGACTTTAAGAGTATCTGCAAAAATAACGTTAGCCGAACTACCTCCGTCAATCAATATTCTCTTAGTCGAACAGTTTCCGATTGTCAACTGTATGACTAGAGCGTCATGATGTTTATGATGGACCCCCTGTGTATCGTCTTGGTCGAACGTGATTGTCATTGCATCGAGCTCTCTTTCTGTCTTTGATTTGACTTCTCCGGGGATAGGATGTTCGCTTGGACCATCTCGTGCATGTCGCTTTGCAGCTGAATATGTAAGTCCACAAACTTCTGATCCTCCAGTGATGCAGTTTATGACTTTCGTATGAACTGGTGACGCTGGTCGTCCTTGTTCTTCTGGGATGAGGCCTTTTAGATGCCCCTTAGATTTCAAATATGAAATCTCCTTCTTTAAACTGATGCATTCATCCGTCGTATGACCATGATCGTCGTGGAAGTCGCACCATCTGTTCTGATCTTTGTCCTTACTTGGTTTATCAGATTTCTTTGGCCATCATACGTTTGCATCAATCTTTCGTAGCGAATCCACCAAATCTTTTGATGTACCTGCAAAATTGTAAGTAGATAACTCTGGATATCGTATTTTAACAGTACCTTTGCTTGGTCGAGTCTTTGACTCGTATCGAGGATTTCCAATCTTGTTTACTCTTTTATGCTTAAAGTCATGTTTTTGAGCACCAAGAGGTTTCTTTTCTGCGGAATGCTTTCGTCGGAAGAGAGCATCATCTTCTATTCTCATGAAAGCTAGTGTTCTAGCTCGTACGTCGTCGAAGTTTTCTGGTGGATATTTCGTTAATTCCAGATATAATCCAGAGGAATCTTCTAATCCACGCTTGTATGCCTCGATTGCTGTTTTCACGTCGCAATTTTTTATTTCAATCATTGCTGCATTGAATCTGTTGAAGTAGTCGCGGATTGTTTCTCCAGATTTCTGTACGATATAGTACAGGTCGCTGGTCTGCTTCTCCATCTTACGACTGCTAGCAAATTGTCGAGTGAATTGGTTCACCAATTCTGCAAATGATCCGATACTCTTTGGCTTTAGGTTAATAAGCCATTGTAATGCTGCTCCTGTTAAAGTTGATCCAAAGCTTTTGCACATGCAGACTTCTTGATATTGCGCCGGTATAGGGACTGTCCACATAAGTTGCTTGTACTGTGCTATATGTTCGACCGGATCTGTGATTCCAGAATATTTTGTTGCGAAAGCTGGTATAGTGTATTTCTTAGGAACATCAACAAGAGCTAATTCATCAACGAACGGTGAAGCCTGAAATCCAGTTTTAGGTTCGACTTCGACGGGTACTGCTGCTCCAGGTAGCTTTGTGAGTAATGCGAACAATTTTTGATTCTGTTCTTCTAGAGACTTCAGTCGTACGTTCAGAGGGTCTTCAACGTTTATTGGGTTTGTTGGAATACAACTAGAAGAGATTCCGGTACTGGGTGGTATTGTCGTATGAACGGTGGTACTAGCAGCTGTGGGTATATGACCAGGAATAGGAATTTGTTGGGTTACATTGTTAAAAGGCTCGAACGTGAACATGGGTGCTCCTTGAGGCATAGAAGGTGGACCTCGAGGCATAGGTGGCGGGCCATGAGGTATTGGTGGTGTAAACTGTGGTAAAGATGGTCGTACGCTGTTGTATTGTTGGTTCATAGTTGAAAATGGCATTGAGGCATTGAACTGTGGTCGAAGTGGTGGTCTTAGATGTTGAGGAGGATATGGAGGAGGAATAGACATTGGAATAGTCATCGATGGTCCTGGCAAAGCTCGAAGACGTTGAATTTCGTTGTTAGCTTCTTGCAATTGTTGTTGGAGTGATGCTATGAATCCGTTATCCATTATCCTGCGCAAATAGCTCAAAGAAAACTCAAAGAAAAGGTTAGTACTAAGGCGCACTTTTCACCGAATGAAATTTTTCTCAAAACGGAGCCCCACGGTGGGCGCCAAACTGTTTATGTAAAAAATTACACAACTCGATGTCGTAAGAAACTTGTGTGAGGCTTAACCGTCGAGAGAAAGAAATTACAATCAATGAGAAGTGCGGGAAAGTAAAATAAGACAAATAATTTGATGACGCAGGAAAAACCTCACGACGGAGGAAAAAACCTGCGGTCGACCTAAAAGGTAAGTCGACAGAGCACTATGTTCACCAATCAGGGGTGACGTCCTTCAAATGTACAGCTTCGATCGTACGATTACAAATGAGAGAATTATGAAATCGAATGTAAATTACAGATGATTCTCCAAAATAATGATTATAGAACTTGTGAACTTCAGATAGACTTCGTGTGTTGCAATGCTGGCTTGATTCTTCTTTTATAGTGGCTTGAGAATAACGGTCCAACGGTGTTGTGGCTCATCAATGAGTGAATCGTAACCGTCCAACGTTATTGTCTTTAATTAATGCTCGGAGAGTAACTGTCCAACGGTATTGCTGAGAGTTAATGTCCAGATTGTAACTGCTGCGAGAATCTTGCTTGTAACGGTCGATCTTGATGCTGTCGAACGATACATAACTTACGACTTGTTCGATGTAGTGATGAACTTCAACAAGCATAGCATAGTATTCAATTTCCGATTTCCTCAAAGGTGGACAATTGTTAGATATGATAATCAGCTTATCTGCATCAAACATATAAACTTTGTATGTTATTCGTTAGTATCATCGTACGACAATATAGTCATCGTGCGTCTTATTTATTGTATACGTTCGATGCTTATTGATCTTTGTTCGATAGTCCTCTTAGGTTTTATCTCAGGACCTTATCTTAATACAGGACTATTGTCCTAACATTCACCTTACGATTATAGTCGGTTGTCGTGCGATTGTAGATTTTTACCCTAACAGTATTGGGAGTTCATCTGGAGTAGTCGAAATGTAAACTTGATACCACAACAAACATTTATGCATGTGATAAGATTGATGAATAGAAAAACTTTCCATTGCATTTTCCTTCCTGACAAACTTTTGTTTTATAGTCATAGTTAAGGCTGTAAATGAACTAAACGTTCAGCGGCCTGTCTGTGAGCCGTTCGGTAGCAAGTTCATTTCTATTCGTTTATTTAATAAGTGAACAAACATGGACACATTTTTTGTTCATTTAATTATATGAATGAACATAAACAATGGCCTCATTCGTTTATTTATGTTTATTAATGTTCCTTTACATCTATTTATATGTATAAACATATTTATATTATATGACATTAATATTTCCTTTTAGATTTCTTATTTTATAAATCATCACGTAAATTAATCTTTCCTTTTTTACACCTCCTAATTAAGTTAACCGACTTTTGTTTTTGGAAGGGTGTCCTGGGCTATGCCCAAACTAATCCCGACAAATTATAGCTGTAAGACATTAGTCCCTGATAACTTATTGGCCATAATTGTTGTACACGCCTAGAATAGAACCTTGGACAGATAGGATATTCCACCACATCCTCTAGAGTCGTAACCACTACGTCACAACCCTTATGGTTCCCAACTTTTAGTGGTTTGTATGTTTTTGTTTTTCGAATGAAATGATGAGTAATGGTAGTTGGTTTCTGTTACTTTGGGTCCATTCGTTAATGTTGTTTATGTTCATTTAAGTTTGTTCGTTTATTTTCATTTAGGTTCATTTGTTTACGTTCGTGTAGCTCTTAAAGTCTTAATGAACGAACATAAACGCATACGAACAAACAATTTTTTTTAATGAACGAACACGAATACAAAAAATTTCGTTCGTTTATCATTCATGTTCATTCGTTTGTTAGGTTAAGTTAAACGAATGAACACGAACAAGCCTCCATTCGTTGTTCCGTGATCAATTTCTCATCCATCGATCTCAACTCCATTTTATGCGCATAATATATCATGGTTAGCTCTTACCAGAGACTTATAAACCCATAATTATATTTGGATTCCCATAATTGATTCAGGTATATTTTGGGTCTAGATTGGAGACAAAATCCAGAATTTTCCAACACACAGTGCATGGATGGCCATATTGAACCATATATAGTTTTTTTTATAACTAAAATGCATTGCCTGAAAGAAAGAATATCAACACGTCGTAGTTGATGATACTGTACGAAGTTGTTAAAGTTTCTTAAAGAAACCTTATAAAATATAATTCTTACTCGTTTTAAACGATAACCGAACCAAACCGAATAACGTGAAACTAATTACATTGAACATTATTATGTTCGGTTACCTGGTAGTTTGAAAAATATTGGAAAACGAATAAACCAACCAAGTTTCATCTCGGCTCCTCTCCATTCCCATGTCCTTTCACCTCTGCCCATGGCTGAGTGCCCAAACCCCGTCTAAACCTCATCATACGCTCCTAGTTGGAGTTATAACACATATCGGCCTATCATACGTAGTCAAAAAACAAATCTTCAAAGCAAATCCTCAATTTTACGTCCAACATATCACGGTCCCCTTTGCCTAAAAACCCAATTCTTGTCGCACTACAATAAACCGACTCTAGCGATGACAAAATCACCGCTAAAGATATATTGCAACGGCTGTCGTTGCTGTAGAGTTCTTACTGTATGTTTGTGATTATAGCTCCCAAAAAAACGACATGTCGTCGCAGTAGATAAAAAATAAAAAGTTCTATTTTTTATTTACTATGACAACATGTTGTCACTATAGGTCAAGATTGAAAAAGTTAATTATATACCTATAACAACGACATGTTGTTGCGATAGGTTAAAAATAAAAATGATTTCTTTTACCTTGTGAGATGACTTGTCATTTCTATAGGTGAATATTTAAAAAAAAAAAATTAATTATAGCGGCGAAATGTCGAAGCCAAAAGTAAAAATGGAATTTTAAATTCTCCACCGACTGCAATAACATGTAGTTGCTATAGGGAATTTTTTTCCTGATTTTCATTTGATTATAAAATATATTTTAATCAATTAATTTGATATTTAAATAACTAGAAAATAATTTATTTTCAAATAAATTTATATTCAGATAAAAAAAATGTTAGAAAACCGTATTGAAAATTGACTCACAAAAAATTGTTATATGATCGCCTATCGGTCTCTGTGTCCTCACTCCTCATCCTTGGGGGCGGGTCGAGCGTGCCCTCAAGGCCCAAAGGAAATAGGGGCCCATTTTTTTTAGTATATATCATATAGTAGTAAGTTACAAAAATTATAAATAAAAAAATAAAAAAATAGTATATAATAAAACCCAAAAAAAAAAAAATTTAACATCATATTATTTAAGAGCCCAAATATGTATTAGTTAATTACATTGGACAATAAATTTTGTAAACATGTTAATTGGTCTTTCTTTTTATAGCATTATTTATTATTTCTCTAAGGTTTTTTTTATCTCGTCGTGCTAATATATAAGAAGTGTTTTTGTCTATAAACCTTTATATATACTCCATTACTCATCTTCCACATGCTCTTTTGATTATTCCATTCACATTAAAGTTGTTTTTGTGTTAAAACATAGTAGATTTCTTGTTATTAACTAATAAAACTTTTACCTTTAGAAAACAATTACCAACTATGTGAGACGAGCTAACTACCTAAATTATATCCATGTTTAAGATATAACCGCCCTTTAAATAAGATTGACGATCTTTAAAAAATTTGATTGATCTTGAGCTAGGAATACCAAGAAAAATGACAACGTGTTACTTAATCTGGTGCTTTCGCAACAGATACATCTCTGACAACTCTTTTACTATCTACCAAGGTTAGAAGATATGTTTTGATTATGTTGTGGATAAGTTGTTTAGCCAGATAATCCTTAGACGGAAGAATTGTCATAAGAACTTCATAGAGTGGATGACTATCCTTGTAATTGTCTTGATAAGATGTAACTCTATTATCTTTCCGCTAGTCTCTTAATTGTCTTGATAAGATGTAACTCTATTATCTTTCCGCTAGTCTCTTGCTAGCTTCCAATGAATTGCCTTTTAAAAAAATATTAGGAAAAACTATTTCATAAAATACATTAATATTTCTTAAATTTAATGTTATTTTTTATAATATACATAATATACTGAAAAATATTTCATAGTTATCGGGGGCCTATTTTTACATCTTGCCCAGGGCCCATAAATTGTCAGGAACGTATGGTGTCATGGGGTGGCTAGTGTTCATCAGCCTCCAAAGGGCGGATTTAGATGGTAAACATTGTGTACGTGCGTATGTGTGTTTTGTGGTCTCCACTCTCTTGCTTGCAGTTGTTATCCCTATATATTGTTACCGTTAATTCTTGCAATCATGCTATAATAATAACATTGGTTGATGATCTCGTTAGATATGTCTAAATTTTTTGTGTCATATAGTTTTATATATGTACAAACCAATTCATTCAAAAATGAATATTATAAATTAAATAATAGTATACTTTACTATTTGGTTAACCGATATAGCAAAAACAATTGAAATTTATCTTATTTGACAAATAACCAAACTGTCTAAACCGAATAACCCAAAATTGTTTTGATTTGAAAGAGTTGTTGGGTTTTGGATTATTTTATACTTTGGCCAGTCACCTTAGTTTTTGTATACACACCACTTGCCTCCAAGGTACTATCAAAGAATGTACTTCTTTTTTACTGTTTTGCTACAAAATTGAAGTAAAAAAAATGTTAGAAGACACTACATTCAGTTTTTTTCTTAAAGAAAACTGAAAAAATGAGTTATATGTTGCCTAGCATACCGTAGGTATTCTATTTGGATGAGGAGGATGATTATGTAACCCTCCGTATCTCCACCATGTCCTCGAGCAACCGCCATAGACGCAACCGCCGTAGGTGTTCTAATACCCTCCCGAATGAATTGCGGCTTAAAATATCTCATCCAAAGGTTCGTCAATTTCCCATCCAACGGTTCATAACAACTTCTCACCAAATTTGGCACTTCTCACGACCCATGAATGTAACTAATTAATTGTTTTGATATCCACAATTAGCATAAATAAAATCCAATGAAAATATGCCAAAGCTCTAAGAACTTACAACTTCAGTTGAATTAAATAAAAGGTTAACAAACACTTCCCATTGAAGAAATGCTTCAAGTGATTGTCCCATACGCAAACATTAAAGGTGTTTAAGTTAACAACTTCCCATGAGAGTAACGATCACTAAAATGAAATTAAACGACCTTCAGTCAAGGTTTTCTTTTGTATTTGAAAGTTTGAAAAGCATCTTTAAAGTTTTTAGAGAAACTTTTTATGTTCGTCAATAACCTTCACTATATAACAGTAGAAAAAGGCTTTAGGGAGGGTTTTTGGAGGGTACATTTATATTACCCTTTAGAGAAGTTTTTTTGGGGCTTTAGATACGCTTTGGAAGCTTAATTACCTTGAGGTTGGCTGATTGTTTTTAAATATTTCTCTAAAAGTATATATACTAGTGATGTTTTTCGCGCATCAATGACGGTCTTTATACGACACTAAAAGGTACACTTTAGAATTGAAGAAGCACAAGTATGAGTCAACTAAATGCATTGATGTAGCTTAAAATGTAACAATCGAAACTTACAATTTTCTTCTAAGTGTGTTCAATTTGTCATCTTAAGTTCACCGATCCTTAATAACCATTTCTTTTATCATCACTTGTAAAATAATCCCACCATCCACAACCATATGGCTAGTGTTCTTGATGCGGGCCGATCTGTGGAGAAGCGGCCCTTAAAGTTTTTAGAGGCCCACGATCGAGGCATAAACAGGTCAAACTTCAGAAAGGCATATTAACCTTGGGTAAAAGCATGTTAAGTTAATATGATTCAGACGTTGAAAGGCATATTAACCTTGGGTAAAAGCATGTTAAGTTAATATGATTCAAACGTTGAAAGGCATATTAACTCATAACTGAAGTGTAAAAGCATGTTAAGTTAATATGCCTCCGATGTTAAAAAGCATATTAACGTTTTAGGCTTTTGTTTTGGGTTTTTTTTGTTCGGCATGTTACTTTTGGGCAGGCCCGGTTCGTTTGGTTGCTTATTTAGGTTTAATTTCGTGTTTTGCAAGACAATTAATGAATGCTACAGAACTTTTGTTTTCTTCCTAATTCCTGAATTCTCAATTAGGGTTCAGGTTTTGAAGCCTAGGGTTTGGTATTCTACGAATCAACAAACCTTGGAAGAGATTGAATACGGTATTCCTTGAATCAACGTATTTTAATCTTTGTTTATCCCCACACACGCTACATCAGTTGGTATCAGAGCTTCTGGTGCGATGGCCGACCGAATTCCTTACTGTCATGGAAGACCTCATGGTTTTGCTAATCATAGAGACGCCGATCGAGGCAACGATGTAGCCAACAACCGTTATGGTCTTTTGCACAACATCGAGTTCAAGGTAGAGTTACTTGAATTCCATAGGCATCCCCAAGCGGATGAACTTCCCAATTGCCAAATTAATGATGTCATTGATATTCATGTCGATGATATAGCACTACCACAATATGATGAAGCCGATTATGTTGAGGACGATATAAGTCCTTTATTGATTTGGCGACAAACCTGTTTGAGCCCATTGATGCAAGATAGTTTCTCTTCAATGGCCACCGTTCAAGGTAAAATTCGTCATTTTATTGTCGACTCTTATAGCCGTAACAACGTGCTTGTTGAGTCAACAATAACAATAGACCATCATAAGTCGCATAAAGTTGCAACTGGAAAAATTAGCCTTGATAAGATCATCGAGAAGGATAACCCACTTGTGTCTTCTAGGACAAATCTTCTCCTATAGGCAGAGGATGATACATTACGACAAGAATGGAATTTTATTGCTTATGCGAAACATCAAAACCCCTTGAAAGCAAGCAAAATCCGCATGACCGGAGGAGAATTCAAGAAGGTTGTTTTGGGCAAAAATATACATTTTTCCAAGTGGAAACGTCTTCTAAAGATATTTCTGAAGATAAAGCAGACACGAGGACGAGTCTTTTTCAAGCATGGGAGGTGGATTGCTTTCTTGGAGAAATTCACTTTTGTTGTGAAGCACAAGTCTGGGGCTTCTAATCGGGTGGCGGATGCGTTAAGCAGGCGGAGTAACATGCTGGTTTCTATGAGAGTTACCGTGCCAGGCTTCGATACTCTTAAGGAGCAACTCACTGTCGATCCCTATTTTTCTGTTGTTTTGCAGGATGTTCAATCTGGGCAGAATTCGGATTTTCTTATACATGATGGTTTTCTTTTTAAGGGGAATCAGTTGTGTATTCCGGATTCTAGCCTTCGCCTTCAGATCATCAAGGAATTACATGGCGAGGGACATGTTGGTCATGACCGCACTTTACGGTTGGTGCAATCTTCCTACTTTTGGCCTACTATCAGAAAGGAAGTGGATCGGTTCGTGAAGAGGTGCAAGATTTGTCAAGTCTCTAAGGGAACGACCACCAATGCTGGACTATATCTGCCTTTGTGATAACACCAAAATTATACATGTTTTGGTTGAGCGTAATTGTATGACTTTACCCCATTTCTCACCCATTTCTGATCATTTCACGCGCTAAATGAGCTTATTATTGTTTGTGAAGGATTTGGAGGCCGTGGAACGGAAAAGTACGAAAAAAGGCGAGAAAACGTGAAAAAATGCACAAAGTCAACACAGTAGGTGTTTGGCGTTCGCGAGATTCCCAATCTGGCGCCGTCAGATTCGACTGAATTGAAGACCAGGGTTGACCTAAGTGTCTGGCGTCGCCAAACCTGCAGTCTGGCGATCGCCAGATGGCCTCTGGACGTTTTCTTTTAAATACCAGCATCCTCCTTCAGTTCAGAGCATGCAATTTGATACGGTTTACACGAGATACGATACGGGGAAGATACGAAGCAGTAGAGTGAGAGTCCGAGTGGTGCCGATACGCTGCGGGAGTCGATCCTCGATCATCTGTCGTTGTATTGTTGGTATCATGTCGATGTCTACTATTGCTTTTGTTTTCGTTATGCTTAGTGAGTAGTTTTTAATAGTAGTACTTGTCATGGTCGATGAACCATTGTGGATGATGATTTGATATTTAATGTTTATTGGTTTGTTTTTTATTGATTGAATGTGTGTTATGGTTCCGTTCTAATTATTATTGTTTGGTTATTTGAACTCCTTTGGTTGGGTGTATCTGTTTGACCAAATTAGATAGACTCCGATAGGATAATCAACCTACCTTAACCTACCCTTGACCGAGAGAGTTGTGTTAAGTGGTTACTTGGACCGAGAGTGACCTGGAGGTAGAAAACCATACAATAGAATTAGAATTGGATTTCAGGTACTAGGTTGCCTGACAAACACCTAAGTATTGGACTAGGAGGACCAAGACCTAGTTAAAGACCATAATCACTACATGTTAGGGTGTCCTAGACTTAAATTCCTACAATAATCAAAACAACCAAACCTTTGGCCTATTTAAATAATCCACTTGGGGATTCACTATACCATGATAAGTGTTGCTGTTTTCCTTCATATAAGTTCTTAATTAATCTCTTTAATCGTTTTCTTAGTTAATAGTTAATTTAGTTGTCTTTTTAATATTAAAACCTTTTTCACAAAAACCCCCCTTTAGGTTAATTAAACCAATTTAGACTTTAATCTACGATAACTTGACCGTTTCCAGTGGTAGATACGATACCTGGACTTTCCTACACTATATTACTCACGATCAGGTACGCTTGCCTGTATATGTGGTAAGACAGTGGCTAGGCATTAGAGGTTAAAACTTGTTACGCTTTTTATGTATGATAATTACCGCATCAAGTTTTTGGCGCCGCTGCCAGGGAACGGTAGTTGTTAGATTTTAGTCTTAGTTAGTTTTGTTAATCGATCCTTGTAAGGGATTCTATCCCTTGCAAGTTTTTCGCTTTTTAGTTAATTAGTTGTTTAGTTATTTATTTTCATATCTTTTTGTCTCCCGCAAGTGTTAGAATGGCAGACGATCGATCCATGCGGAAGAAGCAACCCAAAGCACAGTTCTCCCCGAGATTCACAAATGAAAAAGTGGAGAACGTGAAGCCGATACTCATGATGACCGGAGAGCCATCAAAGAAGAAGTGGACGGACATCTACACAAAGAAGTACGTGGAACCTGAGAGTGAAAGTGAGCCCGATCATGCCACGGACTATGATTCGGAAGGGTTCACCGTGTCATTTGAACATCTAAGACTCAAAGTACCCGAAGCTTCAAGTGATGATGATGAGGAGGAAGATGGAAAGCAAGGCGGATACGCGGAGTTCGTGATCCCGAAGAAAGAAGATAATGGCAAGGAGAAAGAGAAGGAGAAAGCACCGGAAGATGACCTTATCTACATTGCACCTATCAAGCATGATCCAGGGAGTTACAACTTACCTATTTCTTGTCATAAATTTAGTGGTCTTGCTTTGGTAGATTCAGGTGCCGCTCTTAATATGATGCCTGTTGGTTATTGCATGAAAATGGGAGTTAAGAAGATTCTACCAACAAACTATCAATACCGAGGAGTGAACGGTTACATGACAACACCGTTACGGATAGCGGAAGGAGTCCCAATTCGTATTGGCAAATTTGTTTACTATACGGACTTCGTCATAGCTAACCTTCCACGGAACACGGAAATCCCGATAATCCTCGGGAGATCTTTCTTGCACACCGCTCAAGTGAATACCGATATGCGAAACCAAGTCACAAGCTTGGGATATGGAGACAATCGGATTTACTTCGACCCTAACGGAGAGCCGGTTAGACACCTTGATGAACCATACGAAGATCCTTCTCTGGCCTACAACAAGAGCACGAACCGCCCGTTACTCCCGCATGAACTTGGGAAGAAGACGGAGGATTATCCGAACCCGATACGTAAAAAGGAGCAATCAACCAATGAACCGGGATCCTCCAAGAAAGATCACAGAAAAAAGAAGGGCTCGTCAGCCCGACGTGCCAAGAAATGAGCCGAAAGTGGGGTCGAGCTCTAGACCCATTAAAAAATGAAGCGCTTCTCGGGAGGCAACCCGAGCTTTTTCGTTTCCTTTCGTTTTATGATTTTCGTGTGTGTTTTTATTAATGTTTCTGTTTGATATTGCTTAGGTAACCATATGGAGGAGATAAAAACCAAATTCGAGCGAATTCTGAGTGCGATGCAAATTTTCAAAAGTGGAAAACAGTGAGCACTTCGCGATCGCCAGATTCCAAATCTGGCGACGCGAAGTTGGTAAGCCACGGTAACAGGTAAAAATTTCGAACCCCGCGACGCGAAGAGAGCCGTTTGGCGACGCGAAGCTTTTAAGATTAGGGTTATTTTTGAAAACTGCCCGTTTGGCGACGCAAAACCCTGGGTTTCGCGACGCGAAGTCGGGACAGACGGGTTTTAAACCCTCTTTTCTTACTTTTTCACTTCACCAAAACCCTAATTTCTCTTAGGCGCCGCGAAACCCTCTCACGTTCTTGCGAAATTCGACCTTCTTGAGCTTCAATTTCATCAATTTCCATGGCTAAGGTACGTTTCCTAACTTCAATTTTGTGAGAATAGCTTGAATTGGTAAGTGGAGATCTTGTTTGGACCATCAATGGTGTGTGAATGCTTATACTGGATTAGACATTGTTCTTGAATCACCATTGATTGATTGATGTTTATGAGTTGATGCATGCCCAATTTTATGATTGAAACTTCACTTTAGCATGCTTTGTGTTTGTTTAATCTAGTGTTTATGCTTGAATGATAAGTGTGGGGATCTTGATGACATCAAAATCCCCATCCTTGTTAGCTAGATTTATTGTATGGAAGTTGGACTAAAAGTTCAAGTGTGGGGATGTTTCACATCCCCATTGTTCTTGTTTTATCATGCATATATTTGCTAGTCGAACTTGTTAGTCGTATAGATTTTGTCTCGTTGGAGTTTTGAATGTGAATAAACCTTGTCTTGTGTTTATGGATTGAGATTTTTCTAAGACAATGGTATTTGGATTTTGTAGAGACAAAGAACCCGCTCGTCTACAACCACCGCAACTAACTTCCATGCACCGGATGGAAGTCATGTTTTCACCTTCTTTGCAAATGACCCAACCTTGAATGCCCGAAGAGGGAGGAGTATCAGGACATCGTCAACCGACTTCTCCCCCCCAAGTGCTTATGCCAAAGAGAGTCGATTGGAATCTTCTTAGATCGATGGGAGTCGAGAACGACATAAAAGCAATTCTTGAAAAGCACGCGTACGATGGGGATGGCAATGAGTATTACATACGCCATGCATGGGAGCGATTTTTCGATATTGCCGAGACCCTCTACCGAGAGCTTATCGTGGAGTTTGTGGCCACGTTTCGTTTCGATGCAATCAAGGCTCTTGGGGAATTTCACCAATCGTGCATGACTTTCCGACTTGGTGGGGTTTGGAGATCTCTATCTTTGGTCGACTTTGCTCTTGCCTTGGGGATATACACCCAATCGGATGTTGATGCTCCCGGTTTGAGGAGTATATGTGGGCGACTTCGAAGAGACCCGATGGTTTTGATCCACGTTTGGCTTGGTCTATCTTGGGTGATGGTGATTATCATGGCAACCTCAAGGTGAAAGGTTTTCTTGCTTCGTCGGACCGAATCTTGCACCGGATGCTTATTCAAGCGGTGAATGCTCGTTCTTCGAGTGAGGATAAAGTGACTATGCATGATCTTTGGCTTCTTGAGCAGCTCTCTACGGATGATAAATATCCGAATGCTCCGTATCTTATCGCCATGCAACTCACCAAAGCGAGCGGCTATCGGGATGGAAGTCGTTTGGTCGGGGGCCAATATATCACACGCCTCGCCAAACACTTCGGTATCCTAACCGACGCCGCTATTGCTTCGATGACGAACCTCGGGGAGATGGGGTTGATCGACATGGACCAGCTCCGAGGCATGGGCGTGGCGAGGGTTGAGCATAGGACCGGTAGGGATGACAATGCATGGATCTACAATCCTCAAGCTTATAGGAGTCAACCGAGAAGTCAACCGAGTAGTGAACCGAGGAGCATGCATGAGATTGGTGGAACAAGTGGAACGAGTGCGGGAGAGCAACCGGCGGAATGGACGGCATATTCGGGTTACCAAGACTTGAGTAACCGACTCTCGGAGATGTCGTTATCTTATGGCCGTCATCATCAACATGTGGAGTACAACACCGTGGAGGCTCTTCACCAAGCCAACTGGCAAAGTGGAGTTATGAACCAGATGGCCTCCCACTTCGGTATTCAATCGAATACCGCTTTTGCTCCATCACCTTATTGGCCATACTCCGAGGATGCTCCGCCCGGTTACCCGACTTACGAGGATTGGCAAAACCAACCTCGCGGCCCTTATTGATCTCTCTTTTATCCCCATTATTCGATATGGTTGTTTAAGACAATTTTATTTTTGTTTGTGTGGTTTGTTTGGTTTGGACTATTTTTATTTTGTTTGAATTGTTTAGGATTTTTAGTAGCTTATTAATAGTTTGGTTTGGTTTATTTTTGCTAGTTCGTTTTTACTTTTTCTTTTTCTTTTTGTTGGTAGATACAACGACTTATGACCTTTGATCGAGCACGATTTTTTGGACCACTCTCAGATCAGAACAGATTTCGTCACATAACCCGGGAAGTTTCTCTTTTTCCCAATTACTCCTTAATTGTGTTAATTGTTGCATTGAGGACACTGCAAACTTTAAGTGTGGAGGGGGTTATGTAGACTTATCTGTTTAAATGGGTTCACTTTTGTTTTTTGGATTGTCGTTTTTCAAACTTTTGAAAGCTTTGAGATTTGACCCCAATTTTTTTCGAAATCTGAGATTGTTTTTGGGACTAAGTTGCTTGCATAGGAGAACACTGAATAGGATTAGTTGAGTAAATGGATACCTTGGAATACTGATTACCATGAGTGCCTCACCCAATTCCTTTGAGAGTTTGAGCCTTAATTGTTATTTATTTCGTGAGGAATACCGACTTTGACCCAAGGTAGAACTTGTCATTTGAATGCTTGTCAAGACCACATAAGAGAAGTATTTATCACCATTGCACTGATAGAGGCCTTCGTTTCTAACCCTTTTAGCCTTCGTCAGATGATCTCATCATAAGATTGTCTGATTTGCCTAGCCTTTGATTGAAAAGTGTTCACCTTTTAACACTTTATCCCTTGTAACCATTTTGAGCCTTAGCCTTTTCTTTTCTTTACCCACTATACACTTTATCCTTGAGCCTAATTGTTTTATCTATCTTTTGGCCGTAACTTAAATTTGAATCTTGAGATGTTTTGATCCAGTTTTTCATATCTGACAGTTTTTATGGATTGAGATTTAAAAGAGCCAAAAAGCAACATAGTTGCTACTCTGAAAAAAAGAGAGAAAAGAAAAGAAAATATTTGAGACTCAGAAAAGAAAAGAAATATCAAAAGAGTCGAAAATACAAAAAGAAAAGAATGTGAGCTGAAAAGATTGAAAAAGAATTTGTGCCCCAAATAAGCCATAGGCTTAGGCGGATTCTAAAAGAAAAGAAAGAGATTGATCATCCCAAAAGCTTCATTGTTCGAAAGTCAGACTACTTCACTGTTTGGATCATTACTGATTGAGTTTTCAAGTTTTTGTTGCAAAAACCCTTAGTCACTTATATATCCTTTATCCTACCCTTAACCCTTAGCCTAACATTACAACCCTAAAGTCCTCTTGACGGTTGACAACTTCTCAGTGGTGGAGATTAGATTTGGTGACAAGCTTATGCATGCGGGAATTAGTCGAGTATTGGTGTGATCACTTACATATACACTTTTACCCCCGAAAGATACACTTTATATTGTTATTCATATTATGTGAGGGTAAAAGGTTGGCCTTGGTATCCGATTACTTGATGAGTCTTGTTTGTGTGTTCGATTATGTGAGTATGCTTTGTTTCTTTTGATGATCTTGGGTGGAGATAATTTTGGAGTTATCTTTCTTATCTTTCAGTCTTTTGATTGAGGACAATCAAAGCTTAAGTGTGGGGATTTTGATAACACCAAAAATATACATGTTTTGGTTGAGCGTAATTGTATGACTTTACCCCATTTCTCACCCATTTCTGATCATTTCACGCACTAAATGAGCTTATTATTGTTTGTGAAGGATTTGGAGGCCGTGGAACGGAAAAGTACGAAAAAAGGCGAGAAAACGTGAAAAATGCACAAAGTCAACACAGTAGCTGTTTGGCGTTCGCGAGATTCCCAATCTGGCGCCGCCAGATTCGACTGAATTGAAGACCAGGGTTGACCTAAGTGTCTGGCGTCGCAAACCTGCAGTCTGGCGATCGCCAGATGGCCCCTGGACGTTTTCTTTTAAATACCAGCTTCCTCCTTCAGTTCAGAGCATGCAATTTGAAACGGTTTACACGAGATACGATACGGGGAAGATACGAAGCAGTAGAGTGAGAGTCCGAGTGGTACCGATACGCTGCGGGAGTCGATCTTCGATCATCTGTCGTTGTATTGTCGGTATCATGTCGATGTCTACTATTGCTTTTGTTTTCGTTATGCTTAGTGAGTAGTTTTTAATAGCAGTACTTGTCATGGTCGATGAACCATTGTGGATGATGATTTGATATTTAATGTTTATTGGTTTGTTTTTGATTGATTGAATGTGTGTTATGGTTCCGTTCTAATTATTATTGTTTGGTTATTTGAACTCCTTTGGTTGGGTGTATCTGTTTGACCAAATTAGATAGACTACGATAGGATAATCAACCTACCTTAACCTACCCTTGACCGAGAGAGTTGTGTTAAGTGGTTACTTGGACCGAGAGTGTTCTGGAGGTAGAAAACCATACAATAGAATTAGAATTGGATTTCTGGTACTAGGTTGCCTGACAAACACCTAAGTATTGGACTAGGAGGACCAAGACCTAGTTAAAGACCATAATCACTACATGTTAGGGTGTCCTAGACTTAAATTCCTACAATAATCAAAACAACCAAACCTTTGGCCTATTTAAATCATCCACTTGGGGATTCACTATACCATGATAAGTGCTGCTGTTTTCCTTCGTATAAGTTCTTAATTAATCTCTTTAATCTTTTTCTTAGTTAATAGTTAATTTAGTTGTCTTTTTAATATTAAAACCTTTTTCACAAAAACCCCCCTTTAGGTTAATTAAACCAATTTAGACTTTAATCTACGATAACTTGACCGTTCCCAGTGGTAGATACGATACCTGGACTTTCCTACACTATATTACTCACGATCAGGTACGCTTGCCTGTATATGTGGTAAGACAGTGGCTAGGCATTAGAGGTTAAAACTTGTTACGCTTTTTATGTATTATAATTACCGCATCACTTTGCATGTTCCGTTACAGCCGTGGGTGGATATTAGCATGGATTTTGTATTGGGGTTACCGCGTACTCAACGAGGTAATGATTCTGTTTTTGTGGTTGTGGACCGTGTTTCTAAAATGGTGCATTTTATTCCCTGTAAGAAGACGACGGATGCGGTTAAGGTGGCTCAATTGTTCTTTCGTGAAGTTTATCGTTTGCATGGGTTACCGTCTTCTATCGTTTCTAATAGGGACACCCGCTTTCTGAGTCACTTTTGGCGCAGTCTATGGAAAATGGTAAACAGTAAGCTTAATTTCAGCAGTGCTTACCATCCTCAGACGGATGGGCAGACTGAGGTTGTTAACAGGTCCCTTGGTAACCTTTTGCGGTGTTTGGTGGGTGATCATGTTAAGGCGTGGGATCAGAAGCTGTGCCAGGCTGAATTCGCCCATAATCATGCTGTCAACAGAAGTACTGGCTTCAGTCCCTTTCAGGTAGTCTACTCTGCTCAACCTCGTGGACCTCTTGATTTGATGTCTCTTTCGATTGCTGGTTCTGTTCCGAAGAAAGTGGAGGATTTTGTAGTTGGGTTACATGAGGTTCACAACGCCGTGCATGATAACTTGGTTCGTGCTAATGCCAAGTATAAGCAATTCGTAGATCAGACTCGCAGGCAAGTTGATTTTGAGGTTGGTGACTTTGTTTAGGCGGTGTTGACTAAGGATCGGTTCTCGGTCGGGGAGTACAACAAGTTGTCAGCCAAGAAGATTGGACCGGTAGAGATTATCGAGAAGATTAACCCTAATGCTTATCGTCTGAAGCTGCCAAGTCATATACGTTGTGCGGATGTTTTCAATCTGAAACATTTGCTGCCTTATCATGGCGATTCTTCGGATGATGAAGTCCCAGGGAATTCGAGGTCGAATTTTGTCCACCCAGGGGGGAATGATGCGGGCCGATCTGTGGAGGAGCGGGCCTTAAAGTTTTTAGAGGCCCACGTTCGTGGCATAAACAGGTCAAACTTCAGAAAGGCATATTAACCTTGGGTAAAAGCATGTTAAGTTAATATGATTCAGACGTTGAAAGGCATATTAACCTTGGGTAAAAGCATGTTAAGTTAATATGATTCAGACGTTGAAAGGCATATTGACTCATAACTGAAGTGTAAAAGCATGTTAAGTTAATATGCCTCCGATGTTAAAAAGCATATTAACGTTTTAGGCTTTTGTTTTGGGTTTTTTTTGTTCGTCCTGTTACTTTTGGGCAGGCTCGGTTGGTTTGGTTGCTTATTTAGGTTTAATTTCGTGTTTTGCAAGACAATTAATGAATGCTACAGAACTTTTGTTTTCTTCCTAATTCTTGAATTCTCAATTAGGGTTCAGGTTTTGAAGCCTAGGGTTTGGTATTCTACGAATCAACAAACCTTGGAAGAGATTGAATACGGTATTCCTTGAATCAACGTATTTTAATCTTTGTTTATCCCCACACACGCTACATCAGTTCTTGATACCAACAGTTGGAAACATGTCAACTCCTATTCTGTAAAACCTAATCAAAATACTCAGTTTGTAGACCACTGTCCTTATTATTCATACTAAGCCATATCAAAAACTCTAGACGGGTTACAACGATGTTTGTCGGTTAACTAGAAAACTAACAATCGAGTAAACGAATAATCAACGCTCAACAGGAAACAATACAAGCATAGAGCAATATATATGCACAAATCATAAAACCTATTAAATATGACAGTACTCCAATGTGATGATAAAATGGCAAAGGCAGAATTTGAGAGCTTTGGTGGTCTGGTGGATGGTCGTGTGAAGAGAAAAGGGGAGCGGTGATCAGCAATGAATGACCATAGTCGGATTGAATTCATGAGATGCGAGAGGCTGTGAATGTGAATTTGTGAAATCGATTGAATATGTTGAAAAATTCTATAGGTCAGAATTTAAATTATCAAATTCAAAGTTTAGATTAAAGCTTTAATTTAATAAAGATGAACTGGATTGAAACTTTATCAAAATTAAAGGTCTTGTAAAAATTAAAGGTCTTGTAAAACTACGAAGTTATTAATAAATACCCCTGGGGGACGCATTCTGGAGGTACGGGGGCTTCGACCCCAGGCTGCATGCTTTAGCAGTCGGGCTTCGGCCCAAAATTGCCGAGGATTAATCTGGGCCCAATGTGGTCTGGGATACCTCTTCCAAAAAAAAAGTTATTAATAAATACAAGAATTAAGCAAATGTTTTTGCTCACACTTCCACATGGCAATATGGACAATTGTTTTGGTGTGGGTCACTTTTGCATATGTTTACATGTGAAGCGTGTGTGAGAGAGAGAACAATACTCATTTCTTAGCTAAAACCTGCTATGATTTGAACCCAATAGGCAACATGGTACTATTTGATGGGTTAAATCAGGTTGACGTGCTTTTTCGATTTCCAAAATGGCGTCTCATTTCAAAACTCACTTTTTCCATTTTTTTTTCATTTTATTAATGTGAAAAATAGGATCGGTGTGTTTTTGACTTTTTATGAGTATTATGAGTATAAAAAGTTAGTGGTATTATGAGTATAAAAAGTTAAAAACACACGTTTGATCCACGTGGAACACACGTCATATCCACATAAGCATTTTTTTAATAATTTTAAATGTCACGTAAGAAAAAAAAACGGGCTATTACCACTCATAATGGTATTATGAGTACAAAAAAAAGAGTTCAATGGTATATTGAGTACAAAAAATAGTTTAATGGTAATATTAGTACAAATAGAATAGTTGGTTACCCAAATAAGTCATAAACCCTAAATAAAAATACACCTATATTTGATATCATATTTTGTAAGCTCTTCTTTTGTTGATTTCGATAGACATTTTTTAATTTTTTGTTGGTTTCAAAATCCGATGTCTATCGAAATCAACCCAAAAATCTGAAAAGTTTATTTCTTATTTCTTTTTTCATAAATATATATAGTTACATATATCATCTTTATTCACTCTTTGGCCATCGTTGTTTCACTGTCTCAAGTCTCGAATCTCGAAAGCCGAATCCTTTTTTGGGCCTTCTTCTACTTAAGTTTTCTCACACCCCCAAATCTCCCATTCTTGATTATGATTAGATGCTTCCTTTATGATTGAGATTAGGTTAAATTGTGATTAGGGATGCAAACACGGACGGATAGTAGCGGGGACTATAATACCCGTCCCCGTCCCCGACTTCTTATATCCACACTCGTCCCCGTCCCCGCCCCATCAAATCCCCATTGGAGTTAGGTAAGAAAATCCCCATCGGGGTTGGGGAAGCCAATGGATACCCATTTACTATTTAAATTTCAACTTTTTTTTTATAAATTTGAAAACAGTGAATCATAAAACAAGAATCACAATAACTAAAAGTTCCATAATTCATTTCGCAAACACCAAAAAGTCTAAAAAGATGATTACGACCTTAAGTTTGATAAAAACTAAAGCAAAAACCATCAACTATATATATATATATAAAAACTTACTCGTAAGTTTTATATTTATTGGAGTGGATGCGATAATCTGTGTCATAAGTATTATATATATCGGGTCTTAAACGGGGCGGATACCATTATACCATTCCCCGCTTCGGGTAAGAAAATCAAGCTCCATCCCCGATCCATTACCCGCTAAAATGGGGATTCCTCTCTCCGTTCGGGTTGGATCTTCGCGGGTAGCAGGGATTCCCCGCCCCATTTGCATCCCTAAGAACAACTGTATAGGTATCCACACAAACAATACCAATCGAAGGTGTAACAACCAACCCATGTTCGAATCCGGGGGTGAGCAACTTGGGGCCACTGAGTATTAATCCCAAGGGAGCATGTTTTAGCTCTCGGTAAAAATTACCAAGGATGTAGTCTGGCCAAAGCCCAGGTGAACCTTATCCAAAAAAAACAATACCAATCGAATGTTGGTTCGTCTACGATCAAAACAATACGCGTTCTTGTTTTCCTGGACATGGAGGAAAGGGGGAGAGGTGCACCGAACAAGTGGCAAATGGGTTCATATGTTATCCTTTTTTAACCGATTCACATATGAACTATTTTAAACTTATTTGTGGATCACTTAAATTGTTCACATATGAACTATTGTGAACCTATTTGTGGTTCACTTAAATAGTTCACATATCAACTATTTTAAACCTATTTGTGGATCACTTTAATAACTATCTTAACCGAACAAGTGGCAACTGGGTTCATATGTGGATCACTTAAATAGTTCACATGTGAACTAATTAATGGGTTCACATATAGATCACGAGTTCACATATGAACTTGTTTGCCTTCTATTTGTAAAAGTTACAAAACTAGCTCTCTATCTTCTTATTCAGTGTGTTTCACATTCAAAGGCATAAAAGTTACAAAACTAACACTTCTCTTTATAAACCTCTCTATGTATGTATATATGTATTTATGTATGTGTGTGTACATACATATATAGAAACCCTTGAGATGTTCGTGTTCGGCCCTTTCCCATGGGGCCCAAGATCAAATCCCATATGAAATTTGGTATTATCTCAAATTTACTTGAACTTTATAATTCGACATATAAAATTTGAAGCAACTTCTTTTTTTTGGCTTTTGAATTTCTTTCATATTATATCAAATTTACTTGAAATTAACATCAGTTAGTTTGGTATTATCTCAAATTTACTTGAACTCAGTAACTAAACATATAAATTTTAAAGCAACGTTTTTTTGTCTTTTGAATTTTTTTGGTATGACGTCAAATTTACTTGAACTTAATATTAACTAATTTGGTATTATCTCAAATTTACTTAAACTTAATGATTAAACATATAAAATTTAAAGCAATTTTTTTTTGGCTTTTGAATTTCTTTTAAGGATGACATAAATATGAAATACATTATAATTTTTTTTATTAAATGAATATTTAACTTTATAAATATATTGATATTTATAATTTTCTAAAAATTAACATATTTTAAAAGTGTATTGATATGATAAATTTTAAAAATATTTGGAAAATATAATTAATGTTGAAATTGATAAAATAGAGTAGCCGGAGAGATGAATGTAATTTTTCTTAAATATTTTAAATGTAGATTCTCTATTTTGAAATATTATAAAATAGATGATGTAGATTTTCTTATTAATTTTAGTTTTTTTTAACAGCATCGCCTCAGCGGTAGAGGCACAAGGTCGAACACGGTTGACATTATCGGGGTCCCGAGTTCGAACCCACTCCACTACACCCCTCCTAATTAATTCGATAGGGCTGCATCACCTAACTCCAAGGAAGAAACTCTCAGGAGATGCTCGAACCTGAGACCTCCCATTTATTGGGAAAACTCTCTACCATCCGGGCAAAGCCTTGATGGCTAATAATTTTAGTTGTTTAGCATGTTTTAATGCTTTATTTTATATTTTTCTTTGAATTAATAGAACTTAGAAATTTTTTCATGGTGATGGTATTGACTAATTTCTTGTATATGTTTTTTTGAATATTTTATTTTTATTTTTTAAATAGTGTTTTTTCAGTGTAAACAAGTTAATAATATTAAAAATAATTTAATAAAAAATATATATATAAAAAATGACATGTTTATTTTATCGTTAGAAACGGCCCTGTTTTTACGTTATAAAAATACTATTTTATCAGTTTAGTTAATCCACCCATAAATTCCATACATAATTAACTTTATGTAACAAGCAATAAATTAGCCCTTCAAGTACAAAGACAAGATCAATATTCATAAGAGTGAATTGCAATTTTGGTCCCTGTGGTTTAACGAAACCAACACCTTTAGTTCCTACAAAATTTTTATTGCAGAAAAACCATTGTGGTATGTATTTTTGCTTAGTTTTGGTCCCTCAACACTAACACCGTTATTTGTCTCTGTTAAATCCCTCCCTTGTGCCATGCACATGAGGGCATTTTAGTCTTTTTACCCTTTCTTCTTCCTCCCATCTTCATCTCCTTGAACCATTTTCATCTCCTTTGAACCCAAGACATTCATCCAATATTTGATATTAATCATATTCAAACCTAAATTTTTTTAAAGATTGGTTCCACATTCAAATCTGAATCCAAAATCTAATTCGTTCCAAATTCAATCCTAAATCAGAAAACCTCTTAATCTGTTGGATTTGTTCTTCATCTTTGTTCAACTTGAATCTGCTACAATCGAATTAAAAACATCAAGAACCAGACTAAAACCGAGCTTGATTCTGAAGCCAATCGAAAATCGTATCTAAAACCTACCAAACTTAAAATCTTTGAAATCAAAGCAGATGTGATATGGATGTGGGTGAGATCTGAGATCTTCATATCTAAAATCTTCGAAATCGAAGCAGGTGTGACGATATCTGAAGAGGTCCGATGGTGGTCGGCGTTTGGAGGGTGTGGGCGGCGAGGCGGTCGCCGGTGGTCGGCGTTTGGACAGCGTGGCGGTCGTCGGTCGGAGATGGCGACGTAGATCGGCGTTTCGACGGCATGGGTGGCATAGCGGTCACCGGCTAGAAATGGAGACGGTGGTTGGTGTTTGGATGGTGGCGAGATTTGTGCGGGTGGACCAAAAAGGAAGAAGAAGAATAAGAGGGGGAAATGAATCTGGGTTGAAAACTTGAAATTTGGAAATGATTTTGGGTAAATATGGAAATAATTTTTTTAAGATTTGGATTTGGTTAAAATCTGGAAATGATTTGGGGGAACAAATTAAAGTGAATGACAAGTTTGGTCCCTATAGTTTGTTTTTGGGTAAAAAGACTAAATGCCCTCATGTGCATGGCACATGGGAGGGACTTAACAGAGACAACTAACGGTGTTAGTGTTGAGGGACCAAAACCAAGCAAAAATACATACCACAATGGTTTTTCTGCAATAAAAATTTTGTAGGGACTAAAGATGCTGGTTTCATTAAAACACAGGGACCAAAATTGCAATTCACTCTATTCATAATTTTCTCCTAAAAACTTGTTAAGAAATTAAAATATTTCTATTAATTTATTAAATTGGTTGGTGATTTAAAGTTCTTTTAAGTTTTTGCTATTTATCAAGTTTTATCTTTATTAGATTCTAAGGATAAATTACATGTGTTCCCTATGAATAGGGGTGTAAACGAGCCGAGCCGAGCCAAACTTGAGCTCGACTAAGCTCGAGCTTGGCTCGTTTAAGTTCATAAAGCTCAAGCTCGAGCTCGAGCTCGAGTTCGGCTTGTTTCGAGCCTTATGTGTCAAGCTCGAGCTCGAGCTCGTTAAGAATTTTGCAAGCTCGGGCTCGGCTCGAGTTCGACTCATTGACTCATAAATCAATATTTAATATGTTTTTTTTATTTTTTTAATAATTATTTTTTAATATATTTATTATTTTTTAAGTAATTCTTAATTATATATTAATTAATATATATATATATTTATATTATATATTAACCAAAGCTCGTTTAAGCTCGTAAGCTTATCATAAAAGCTCGAGCTCGTTTATTAAATGAGCTTAAAATGAAGCTCGAGCTCGTTTAACTCGAGCTTGAATCGAGCTTTTAACGAGTCGATCTCGAGTAGCTCATGAACAGCTCGGCTCACTTACACCCCTACCTATGAAAAAAGAAAGTCATTGTTCGAGGTTCACACAAATACATTGACATTTGGTTTCTATGATAAATTCATTTGTATTGACTCTTTACTTGCACAATTTAAAAGTGTGCTGTGCATGTTTTCTTTTCCATTAGATTTAAGTTAGATTTTTAGTAACCTGTCAATAAGTGTATTACTGAGTGTTTTTCGATTTCAATTTTATTTTTTCGTCTTATTTGAAAATTTAATGTTAATAAATTTGGTTCTAACTTATAAATTTGAATTATAAAACTTAGATCCGTGATGTTTATGTGAATTTTCTATTTTTGAATTTTTATTTTATAAAATTAAATTCGTTAAACTGATTGGGTTAGGGTTAGGATTTCTGACCCGTTTATTAAATGGGTCGGGTTAAGGTCAAACACTCTTAACTCGTTTAACTTTGAACACGACATGAACTTGACATGATATGACACGTTTATCAGGTTTAATTGGGATTGACATTTTTAACATTTTTGGCGATCTTTTGAACTAACTTCCGTTAAGTAGACCCGCAAGCTTAGCGCTATTTTCATTTTTTTAGTATTTCTTTAGTTTTGATTATATAAAAAAGAGTAAAATACAAATTTGGTCCCTATGGTTTATCAAAAGTCTCACTTTTGGTCCCTACAGTTTAAAAAGTACACGTTAGCCACTGCAATATGCGATTTGGTCCAATTTTGGTCCCTCTGACTAACGGCTATTAAATGAAGCCGTTAGTTCAGGGGTAGTTTCGTCTTTTTCCATTTTTTTGTCTTTTTCCTTTAATAACAAACTCAGGGACCAAAAGTGTAGTTTACTCTATTTATTATATATATATATATGTACATACAAACCCTTTCTCTCTCATCTCTTTACCCGCCATTATTACCAACACTATCACCACCACCATCCACCCACCACCATCCACCCACCACCACCACCCTCCCTAAATGAAAGAACCCTATTTCGGCATCTTCACCATCGCCACTACTCCCCACCCCTGTCACTACTTCGCCGCTGCTTAGCGCTACTACTCCGCCACCGCCGCTTAACGCTACTGCTCCGCTGCCGCCATCACTCATAACCGCTACTCCATCACCGCCTCTTTAGTTGGTGTTTAATTTCTACATTAGGGTTTTGGGTTTAATTTCTCTCTTAATAACTAGTTTAATTTCTGGTGGTGTTTAATTTCTACAATTAGGGTTTTGGGTTTAATTTCTGAGTTTAATTTATTTTCCATGGTGGTGGTGTTGGTGGTGGGTGGTGGAGCATAAAACGGGTGGTGGGTAAAATGGGTGGTTGTGGTGTGGAGAATAAAATGGGTTGTGGGTAAAATGGATGGTGGTGGTAGGTAAAATGGGTGGTGTGGTGGTGGGGGTGGGGGTAAAATAGGTGGTGGGTGGTGGTGGTACAATGGGTGGTTGGTGGTGGTGGGTAAAATGGGTGGTTGGTGGTGGTGGGTAAAATGGGTGGTTAGTGGTGGGGGTAAAATAGGTGGTGGGTGGTGATGGTAAAATGGGTGGTGGGTGGTGGTGGTGGTGGTGGGTAAAATGAGTGGTGGGTGGTGGGTGGTGCTGGTGGTGGGTAAAAATGGGTGATGATAGTGGTAGGTTAAAATGGATGGTGGGTGGTGATGGGTAAAATTAATGGTGAGGAAGAAGAAGAGATGAGAGAGAAGAAAGAAAAAAAAGAGTAAATTACGGATTTGGTCCCTGTGGTTTTTAATTTATTATGACTAAGGTCCCTAAACTAAAAAAATTATGGATTGGATTCCTGTGGTATTCAATTTTGCACTACTAGGGTCCCTACCATCAATTAGCCTCAGTTAACTCAAGGGCAAAATTGTCTTTTCCATATTTGAACATTTTATTTTTTTCCTTATTTCTCTTTTTGTCTTTTATTCATAAGGACCAAATACCTCATCTACTCTCAATATATATATATATATATAGAGTAAATTACATATTTGGTCCCTGTGGTTTGGTGGTTTTAACACTCTGGGTCCCTCGATTGAAATAATTATGGATTGGGTCCCTGTGGTATACGTTTTATAACGCTCTGGGTCCCTCTGGGTCACGCCGTTTAACTAAGAGCCGTTAAGCCCATCATGTGCATGTCACATGATGGACATTTTAGTCATTTTACATTACAGGGACCAAGTATGCTATTTAATTTTCAGGGACCGAATATGTGATTCACTTCATCTTCCCCAAATCCCCAATTAACTTCATCTTCCCCAATTGCCACCATCACCAAACACCCATACCCACATCCACCACCCACATCTACCAACGACCACCCACATCCACCACCACCAATACCAACCAACACCCACCACTACCACCACTTACCAATTACCAACACCACCACTACCCACTTTATCCACCACCATCACCACCACCTACTACCCACTTTATCCACCACCACCCACTTACCTACCACCAACACCCACTTACCTACCACTAACACCACTACTACCCACTTTATGAACCATGCAACACCACCACTACTACCCACTTTATGAACCATCCAACACCACCACTACTACCCACATTATCAACCACCTAACACCACCACTACTACCACCACCAACAACAACAACAACATTGCTAAATCAAAAGCCCCAAATCAAAAACCCAAATCAAATTTAGGAACCCTAACTCAAAATCCCCAAACATTGAAACATCTTAAGTCAATTCATCTTGATTTACATAACCACTTGAATCAATCATCCTAGGGAGGTGCAGATCTGGAAAAACCCACCTAGATTGAGGAAGACGAGGGCGGTGGTGGTGGCGGTCGACGAGGACAGTGGGCGTTGACGTTGGTATTGGCGGCGGTGGTGGCAGGAGAAACCGACGTCGGCGGTGGCAGGAGAAACCAGCGTCGGTGGTGCAGGAGAAACCGGCGTCGGTGGTGGCGGGAAAAACCGTCGTGGGTGGTGGCGGGAGAAACCGGCGTCGTCGACGGTGGTGGTGGAGGAGAGTGGTGGTGAAGATGAATGGGTGGAGGAGGAGGAGGGTGGTGGTGGTGAAGATGAAAGGTTGGGTCTGGACTCTGGAGTAAGGCATGGCATCATAGGAATGAGATATTATATATATATATATTTTTTTTTAATTAACATATAATAGGGTTAATTACATTTTTGGCCCCTGTAATTTAATTCAAAATTAAAAGATAAGTAAAATGATTAAACTACCTATCATGTGCCGTGCACATGATGGGTCTAACGGCTCAACATTTGACGACATTCAGCAGAGGGACCCAGAGCGTTATAAAACGCATACCACAGGGACCCAATCCATAATTATTTCAATCGAGGGACCCAGAGTGTTAAAACCATCAAACCACAGGGACCAAAAATGTAATTTACTCATTATATATATATATATATATATATTAAGTATAAATATATATACCATCACCATCATCATCCCCAAGACTACAACCCTATATTAACACACACACACACATACCTCCTACAACCTATACATATAAGAGATAAAACCTGATATTAATACACAAACAAACACACACACACACAAACCATTATATGAGAGAGACAACCCCATAATATGTGTGTGTGTGTGTGTCAATGTGTGTGTACACACATATATCCCTCTATATATATATATATATATATATATATATGGAGATAATCCACCACTCCCACCCATGTGACCATTAAACCCATCAAACCGTTGGTAAACGGGGCGTGTGTGCGGCCTCTAGTCTTTCTGTGGTTGGTGTCTGCAGCTTTTGTATGCTGATTTGGTGTTCTCTAGTAACAAAATGGTGTTTTGCAGTGTTATTAATTATGTGCATAAGTTGACAAACCAGTGATTACACATCCAATGTTATAAGTCACTTGAGGGTCACACCTGTGAGGACCTATAAGTCAAACAAGTAAATAATCCCAGTTTGGACAGATTGAATTTATAATAGTTAATTATAAATCAGTTGGGGTAATTTCAGTGAGAAATCCCAAAGTTAAAGGGTTGTTAATTAATTATATGGGTTATATATTTATTTAGTAAATAAATATATAAACAGATTAAAATAATTAATTAAGTTGATTAATTATCCAGTTAAATGGAATAAGGAATATTCTTTTCTTGAAGGAAAAGAAAAGAATAATTCCATTGAGATAATCATTAGAGAAATAAGGAAGCTTTATTATATGGAAACTCTTCCATATAAATTAAGGCTTAGGCCTTATTAGTTGAGATGAATTTTTCTCATTCAACCAACTAGCTTTTAGAAAATCCTCTCTCCTCTCTCTTCATAAAATCGGCGCCAACCATATTCGGGAAAAACCAGTCGAGTTTTTTAAAACGCCTCGGGATTACATCCAACTAGAAGGAAGTTTGCACGGTCGATCACCGGTGGATCAAACTCAAGCGATCCAGATAACAATCCTGTTATTTTTGTTAATAATTAAAACGAAACGAACTGTGGATTTTTGGGTTTTTATCCAAAATCGCTTCCGCTATAATCGAACCTGTTTGGTTTGATTTGATAAGCCTTTGATCAGTTGATCATTAGGTTTATAGTATATCTCAATCTAGTTAGGTTTGAGATTAACAGTGTTTCTCGTATCAGTTTGATTCGGGATAACAGAAAAACCCAACAGTGGTATCAGAGCCACAGGTTTATTCGTTTTAATTATCAGATCATGGATCCGTTAAAATTATAAATTGTTTCTTGCGTGTCAAGTTTTGTTGATAATTGTTTTATAAAAATCTAATTTTTATCAAGATTCAATATTTTTCTTGTTTATTGTTTTATCGTCGAAAAACACCAAATCGACGATCGGCGGTGGAACGGCGGCAGTTAGCCGGCCAGACCGTCAGGCCAATCGCCAGTTAGACCAACCGACCAAACACCGGCCACACCACAGCGAGTGGTGGTGGCGTCGGCTGTTATCTCCAACCATCGAGCCGCACCACAGTGTGGTGGTGGGGGCGAACGGTGGTGGTCGCCGGCCGCACCACAGCGAGTGGTGGCGACATCGGCTGTAGTTTCCGACCACAGAGCCGAACCACAGTTTGGTGGTGGCGACGAACGGAAGTGGCCGCAGCTGCAGCACGGCAGTGGTGGCGACGTCGTTTTTTGGTTTCCGATCACCCGCCGCACCACACGAGTGGTGGCGACATTCGGCCGTGGACGAGATCGCCGGCCGCACCACGGATGTTGGTTGCGGCGGCGGTTGTTGTTGGTTACGATCACCGGTCACGGCGGCGGTGGTAGCATCCCGCTACTGCTGTCGTCGTTTGGCCTGGGCGACGGCCGTGGTTGATAGCCGCTTTTGGGTGGCGTTGATCGCCGCCGATGTTTCAATCGCCGGTCGCACCACGGATTGGTGGTAGCGACGTTTCGGCTGTTTCAATCGCAAGGTCGCACCGCCAAATCGGCGGTGGTCGCGGTTGATGGCAGTGATCGGTGGCCGGATCGAGGCTATGATCAACGGTAAACAGAGAACCAGCAACGGCGGCGGCTGTTTTGCCGTCATCATGGATCGCCGATCATGGCAGCAGTGGTGGTGTTTGATATAACCTTCGCGGCGCGAGCAGGGCTCTGACGAGGCCTTCGCGACGCGAACAGCTTCTTCGCGGCGCGAGCGAGGGTGCTGATGGTTGCCGGCGACTGTGGTGGTGCCTTGGCGGCGCTGCTTTAGATGGCAATAGGGTCGATGTCACGAAAACCATCACCGGAAATCAGTCTAGGGTTTTTCGTTTAATTGGGCCAAATTGTTGTCGGGCCCAAAACCCAGAAATATTGGACCAAGTTTATGGCCCAAGAGGGTTTATTGGTTTTAGGCTTTTTATCCAAATTAATTTTATTCAGGTAATTTTTATCTAATAAAATCGTTTTAAAGTTTTATTAAACTAATGTTTTATCAAACCAATTATTTGACCCGTTTGGTCAAATAGGCTTCGTGTCATGTTTTGATGAGTTGGTCAAAGTACGACACAGTTTACGGGGCAGTATTTATTTAACCGACCAGTTTGTTTCGGTAGACCCGGTTTGATATAATTTTGGATAAAAAGGTGAATATTTTAGAAAATTGGTTTTTGATTTATAAAATAGATTTATAGTTTATAAGTCTGGGTAATTTTATAAATTAAGTGAAAACTAATTTCAGATTAAAATATTAGTTTCGGTTTATAAAACAGTTTGTTTTTATAAATCAGTTAAAACCATGTTTTGCGATAAACTGAATGAGATAATATTTAACGGATCTAGGATTGTCTTTCGCTTTTATTATATTGCTTATTTTATGCTTTATATAAATGCGTGGTTGTTTAAATTATATATCTGTGTGCGTATATATTTTATGCCTATTATAGAGCTTGCCAACTTAGACCTTTGGATCGTTTCTGGGGAGGCCTGCGTGCCACTTACAACCCCTTTGTAATAATGACCATAGGATAGTTATTTTATTTTTTCTTTTCGGAGTTCCATCGAGGATGTCGAGGCCAGTGGGAGCTATGCGAGAAAGACTGAAGTTTTTTTCGAAGTTCTAACAATAGGTGCCGAAGCCAGTGGGAGCTATGCAAGGATCCGGAAGTGCTTTAGAAAAATAGGTCGTTATTGGTCCTTAGGAATAAAAGTTGGCAAACCTATAATTAGTTATTTTAAAACTGCGTGGTTGTTATAATTATCTGTGTGTTTATAATTATTAACTGCGTGGTTGATTTTTACTCATGATACTTAATGACTGCTAGTTTATTAAATAAGTTTTAAATAAGGGGAGAGTTTTAAAACTAGTTTAAATCATGAGAACGGATAGGTTTTAAAATTAAAATCACCAGCCTTTTTCCAAAACCTTTTAACGGTAAATTATATTTAAAATTAAAATCACCAGCCTTTTTCCAAAACCTTTTAACGGTAAATTTTATTGTAAATAGATTGTTTAAAGGCAAGTTGATAAAACAGTTAGTTTTGGTCAACTAACATGCTATCAAAACAGCTAGTTTTGATTAGCAAGTATGCTTTTAAAACAGTTGTTTAAAAAAAAACAGTTAGTTTTAAAATCGCGTATGTTTGAAACAATTAGTTTAAACATCAGTTTCCTTCTGTTTAAACAATCAGTTTTTCAAAAGTTACAATTTTCAAAAATACTGGATGATAAAAGGTTTTTCAAAAATTAATTAAAAACCCCGAAAATCATAGATCAATAGTGCAACCCATTTAGGGGCACCTCCGGCGTAAGGTACGCGGCCGTTGTAAGTGAACACACCTTGAACGACCGCGTTCAAACCGAAGCTGGAGGGGATTAACAAGACTCTGCGAATTATCTCCGGGTGGTACCGGCCAGAGTAAAGTGTCCAAGTCCCAAAAGGGTGAGATCTGTTTTGGTTCTGTTAAGTTTACCGGGTGGTACCGGGCCAAAAAGCACTTAGAGGGACTAAAACATGTACGGATAATTACCGTTGTCCCGAAAAGATCTAGGAGTCGTGTCAGTTAGATATGATTGGTAAAACTCCTTACCTACCTAATTAGTACGTGGGCCTGGTGGGACGTGAACACACCGGTCATCAGGGCGTATGTAATTAGGATCCTAGTCCAATAAATTGATCATTTAAGGGTTTATTGGAAATAGTCTATTCACAGTTACTAAAACCAAAGTTTTTTTTTTGTGTAGATTGCAAACACAGTAACCAACACTAATCTTTCTCCTCGCTCCATTCTCGAAAAGGACAAACTTACCGAGTCTAATTTTTCTCGTCTGGAAGCGCAATCTGATGATTGTACTCAGGCACGAGAGAAAGTGGTATGTCCTAGAAAAACCTCTAGGAGAAGGCCTCTCCAGCAAAAGCTACTGTCACTGTTAGGAACGCTTATAGAAAGCATTCCGATTATTTGCTGGACGTAGGCTATCTTATGCTTGCAACTATGAGCCCAGATTTTCGTACGAGGCTCATAAACACAAATGCCTATAACATGATCCGCCAGTTGAGGGACATGTTTCAGACGCAAGCACGCACAGAGCGTTATGATGCCATTAGAGCACTGAACGCGCGCAAGATGGCAAAGGGGACCTCAGTTAGTGATCATGAAAATAAAGAGGCAGATTGATCACCTAGAGAAGCTCGGTCGCCCAGTTTCGTTGTAGTTAGCAACATATACGATACTCAACTCACTGTCTGGAGATTATAAGTAATTGAGTTGAGAATGGGGACCAAGACCAAAGATGTGCTTATGGTCAAGAATGGTGAAGTAAAGAAGAAGCGTGGGCATGAGAACACCAGTAAGGGAAAGGGCCAAGTTCTGGCTACCCTGAGTGCACCCAGTGTTTATGATATAGGCAAAGGCAAGGGTAAAAAAAGGGTTAAGCCTAACAGAGTAATAACCGAGAATCAATACTTCAAGTGCCATGAAGTCGGTCATTGAAGGCATAACTGCCCGAAGCGTTACGAAGCAGGTATAAACACCTCAGGTGTTCGTGACTGCTTCAGTTTATCACTTTCGCTTGTTAGTTTACGAGTGTGTTAACACCTAGAAGCAAAAGTTTAATTGCAGGTGGTCATTAAAAGTGAAGTGCCCAGATTGCAAAGATCAGCATGCAAGTAGATATTATCAAAGACAATTTTAAACTTTCATGATTTAAAACAATCTTGTTTTTCCAAAATTTGGATTTTTGGATATTTGTTCATTGGTTTTAAAATTTAAAATTATTGTCTTGATTTAAATATCTTTATGCATGGTATTTTGAATCTGATTAAGTCAAATTTGACTTGATTCAAAATTAGATCCTAGATGTTGCCTATTACACTGACAGTATTACTTCAATCAAAATAATTTGAAGTAATATATATGAAAACTGTCAAAAACACACGAAGTACTATAATTATAGGAATGTGTTTTTGAACATTTATGAGTAAAAGATTATGAAAGTATTTTATGATCAAAATTTATTACTCATATGTTTTTAAGAAGAATTTAGGATATTTTCTCGGATATCGTTGATAATATTAGTATTTATAAAACTAGGAAAAATTCCAAGTTTCGGAATTAGGATTTAATAAAATCCAGTTAAGTTTTATAAATGTTAAAATTCTCGTATTCATTACTTGAAATAGAATTGACTAAGTAATCAAGTTTTGACTAAGTCAATAGTTAATTTAAGTAATAGTTGGTTTTCATATCGGTTAGTGGGAGCCCAGTTTATTCTCTATCTAGTCTATGATAAAGAATAAAAGATAAGATTATTGATTTAGTATATATCTCGGAATTCATGATCCAGGCAGGATGTAAATTCATAAGATATACGAATCTATCTTTTAGTCAAAAGGGTAGAACGAAAGTTTCAAACTAAAGTCATAATTGACTTTGAGAGAAATCAATAATTAAAGTGTGTTGGAATAATTATTAAAGATATTAATTATCTTTTAAAAGTGTCGTAAACACTTGAATAAATTTCCTGAAATTTGCCAGCTTGGTAAATGGAAATTTTATCTGATTTCAGGTAGAAATCATTCATCTACACAACAACTAAGGGAGGTTGCAGTTTAAACTTTACATATTCAGGGAAACTAGGAGTTATTCCAGTATCTCCAAGTTCAGGGAATATGGTAAAGAAAAGTCTAATCCTTGTTTAAAAGTGTTTGCAAAACAAAGATTAGCAGAATCAAGAAGATTGTATCAGATGATACAAACTTGTATTGTTTTGGTTGTTACTTTGATTAATACTGTAAACATTAATCAAAGGGTTTAAACTGAAGTTAGGTGATACTTCGTTTAAATCAGTTTTTAGTAAACGTTGAATAGACACCGTAAAAGTAATTAAGAAATGCTATTAATTTTGTTATTATTACAGAGTGTAATATGGACTATACAAAATTAGTTTCTTTATAGCTTTTATATTTTGCATGTTTTAAAATCCAGGAATGAGACTAGTTTCCAGTCTTTCATTCGAAATTTGTCCGTGACAACTTATCGTGGTAGGAACCCGTTAGGGCGTTAAAGTCATTGTGAGCCTCTGGGTAGTTATGATCAGTGGTTGAATAACAGCTACAAGCGTTGTAGACCAGGAGTTGCACAGATATTTGATAGAGTAGCAAATATCGGACGTGATCCGCAGTTGAGATTACTTCTTGGATTTTGTCATAAGTAAATCTCACAGTGGTTGTCCCTATCACCTGAGGTATCTGGTTTGATATCATGAGGACTGCTGGATACTTAGTGCGTTCATCCGCTACGCCGTAACAGGGTGGCCATAAAGGGCGTAACTAGATTCAGCGGAAGCCGTGGTGTTAAATGCGGATATGCAAGATGGGATTTGCACCTCTTCTCCGAAGAGAGATATTTCTGGGCCCCTTGACTGACTGAATAGACTGATGAAGTGCATGGCCATGCCCAAACGAACTGATATGTTCTTTGTCGTTTACCTATCAGTAGAGGTCGGATAGTCAAGAAACAGAATGTTGAGTATTAAGAGTTGACTTAATCCAGGCTCATACTCACAGATGAAATATCGTGTTGCAAAGGGAAAAGCCAAGATATACCCAATTTATGAACAGTTGTTTCATAAATGTTATTTCCTGATGGAAAAGTTTATATCACCTATCTGAGTATAAGAGTGCTTATGACCTGGTTAGCCTAAGTACCTGTCTAGGGGACTCCTTAGGTCCGTGTGATCAAGGCGGTATTGCCAACTTGCACAAGTGGGAGTCTGTTAGTAATTATGTGCATAAGTTGACAAACCAGTGATTACACATCCAATGTTATAAGTCACTTGAGGGTCACACCTGTGAGGACCTATAAGTCAAACAAGTAAATAATCCCAGTTTGGACAGATTGAATTTATAATAGTTAATTATAAATCAGTTGGGTAATTTCAGTGAGAAATCCCAAAGTTAAAGGGTTGTTAATTAATTATATGGGTTATATATTTATTCAGTAAATAAATATATAAACAGATTAAAATAATTAATTAAGTTGATTAATTATCCAGTTAAATGGAATAAGGAATATTCTTTTCTTGAAGGAAAAGAAAAGAATAATTCCATTGAGATAATCATTAGAGAAATAAGGAAGCTTTATTATATGGAAACTCTTCCATATAAATAAAGGCTTAGGCCTTATTAGTTGAGATGAATTTTTCTCATTCAACCAACTAGCTTTTAGAAAACCCTCTCTCCTCTCTCTTCATAAAATCGGCGCCAACCATATTCGGGAAAAACCAGTCGAGTTTTTTAAAACGCCTCGGGATTACATCCAACTAGAAGGAAGTTTGCACGGTCGATCACCGGTGGATCAAACTCAAGCGATCCAGGTAACAATCCTGTTATTTTTGTTAATAATTAAAACGAAACGAACTGTGGATTTTTGGGTTTTTATCCAAAATCGCTTCCGCTATAATCGAACCTGTTTGGTTTGATTTGATAAGCCTTTGATCAGTTGATCATTAGGTTTATAGTATATCTCAATCTAGTTAGGTTTGAGATTAACAGTGTTTCTCGTATCAGTTTGATTCGGGATCACAGAAAAACCCAACATGCAGAGCCAAGGTAAAACCCTTCATCTGTTATACTATACGTTTAGGTGGCAATGGTATATATATATATATATTATGGGATTGTCTTTCATATAATGGTTGCAAGCATTGATGGTAATGGCAATGACAATGGTGTGTATATGTGTGTGTGTGTGTGTGTGTGTGTTTGTTTGGGTATTAATATCATGTTTTATCTCTTATATATATATATATAGGTTGCAGGAGGTGATGGTGTATGTATATGTATGTGTCTTAATATAGGGTTGTAGTGTTGGGGAATGGGGATGATGATGGTGATGGTATATATATTTGTATTTAATATATATATATATATATATATTGAGAGTAGATGAGATATTTGGTCCTTGTGAATAAAAGACAAAAAGAGAAAATAAGGAAAAAGATAAAAACAATTTAATATTCAAATATGGAAAAGATAATTTTGCCCTTGAGTTAATTGAGGCTAATTGATGGTAGGGACTCTAGTAGTGCAAAATTGAATACCACAGGGACCCAATCCATAATTTTTTGAGTTTGGGGACCTTAGTCATAATAAATTGAAAACCACAGGGACCAAATCCATAATTTACTAAAAAAAAAGGAAAAAGACAAAAAAAAATAGGAAAGACAAAAAAGAGGAAAAAGACAAAAAAGGGTAAAAGAGGAAATTACCCTTGAGCTAACGACTTTCTTTAATGGCTAGTCTCAGGGACCAAAATTGGATCAAAACACAAACTCCAGTGGCTAATGTGTACTTTTTAAACTATAGGGACCAAAAGTGAGAATTTTGCTAAACCACAGGGACTAAATTTGTATTTACTCTATAAAAAAATAATCACTACTACATAAAATCTAGAGTAAATTACGGATTTGGTCCCTGTGGTTTGATACTTTTTATGGATTTGGTCCCCAAACTTTGATAATTATGGATTTGGTCCCTGTGGTCTGAAGTTTGTTTTGGATTTGGTCCCTAAACCAAACGTCAGTCTCTTTCCTCCGTTAACTTCAAGGATATTTTTGTCTATTTATATTTATTTCCTTTTTAATTTTGTTTAAGGGTTTTTTTGTCTTTTTCTATTTTTCTCTCTCTTCCTTCTTGACTCCAGTCAAATATGAAATCATCTCCTTCCTTCAAAGCTCAAACCCATTTCCTTCAAACCCATTTCCTTCAAAAACCCATTTCCTTCAAACATGAAACAACTCTTCCCCTACAAACCCATTTCCTTCAAAAACCCATTTCTTTCAAACATGAAACAACTCATCCCCTTCAAAAACCCATTTCCTTCAAACCACCTCACCATCCTTCAAACCCACCTCACCACCACCACCCACTGCAGCTCCACCGCCGCCACCCACTACCACTCCACCACCACCCACTACCACTCCACCACCACCACCCCCCTTCGCTCCACCACGCTACCGCTCCACCACCACCACCGCCACCTCATATGGTTCGATTGAAGACCACCGCCGCGCCTCATCTAGTTCGATTGAGCACCATCGCTACCTCTTCTGGTTTGATTGAGCACCATCGCTGCCTCATCTGGCAGAACACCGCCACCACGACGGAATCCACCGCCAGCGACTCAGATCTGGAAGAACCACAACATCTTTTGGGTTTGTTTTGCGACTTTAGGTAGGGTTTCAAAAGAGTTTTCAATTTCTTCCTTAAAGAAGAAAGGAGAGAGATGAATCAGATAGGGGGTTGAGGAAGACGAATATAGGTTTCAAATGGGTTTTTTTATTCAAAAATGAAAAGAGAGAGAGATTGACAGATTTACCCTCGTGTGCTATGCACGTGCGTTGACTTAACATGCATAAACTAACGTCCGTTTGTGGTGGGGACCAAATCCAAAACAAACTTCAAACCACAGGGACCAAATCCATAATTATCAAAGTTTGGGGACCAAATCCATAAAAAGTATCAAACCACAGGGACCAAATCCGTAATTTACTCTAAAATCTAATATAACCCCCTAAATATAACCTGGTTAATAAAATACTGAGTATTATTTGTTACATATGGGAGAAATTGACAGTGGTGACCAAATCCAACCTCACAATTTGCCTCATATCCATTTTCTTTCATCTCTTTTGTAAAATACTTACGAGGTCCGCTAAAATTGGTCCGTTAAGAGGAGTCAAATGGGCAGGTCAACTATAAAAGGATCTAGATCAACTATAAATGGTCAGGTCTGCTAAAATATATTTTTGTTATGAATCTGTTAATAACAGTCCCATGAAGGAGATGTACGAAGCTATTAAAAAATAGAATCAAGAATATGTTGCATAAACATGTGAATAGAGATGAGAGAGAGAGAGAGAGAATTGGTAACTACCATTAATTTTGGTCCATTTTAACAAACTCGACCTAATTGAGCAGACGAAGTTGGTATGTGTAAAAGTAAGTAATAAATAGGTAGGAGACCCATTGAAGGGTTGCTTTCAATCATTACGATCAATTTCTCTACATATGGAAATCATGTTTGTTAAGGCGTTCCGTAGCACATAATTTTGAACCCACAATCTTTCAATGTCATATCAGTGCCACATCAGATTTTCACTATCCTACCCTCGAACCTTCACAAACATTTTAAATCCAGTAGCACGACCTTTCAATCTTTCATACCTTCAACATTTTGAATTCTGTTTATTTACATTTCGAAGCCATATGTGCTACAGATTGCCTAATAAATGGGGAGGGTAATTTAGGCTGTGTTTGACAAACTAGTTGATAAGCTAACTATTGACTAATAAGCTAGCTAGTATTTGATAAGCTAGCTTATGAATAAATTATGTTTGGTAAAAATTAGATTATGAGTATGTAAAATGACCCAAACGAGTATCGTGGGGTATAATAATTAATATTAATAAATGTATAATTAGAAAAAACTACAAAATGCTCCTAAAATGCTATTCCAACTAACATTTTAATCAGCTAACTTATGATACATATTTGGATAGACTAGCTTATAAAAGTATCTCCAACAACATCCCCAAAATAGAGAAATGTGTTAAAGATGGATGCAACTTTCTTTCTATAGATTTTGGTTTTTAATTTTTCATTTTCAAAAAAATTTAAAAAAACAATTGAAGTTACTCTAACTACCTTATTTTTATCAAACACAACCTTAGGCTACACGCACCCAACCCAATCAACCCACTCAACTCACTCACTTTTTTAATGCCACATCAGCTGCCACATCAGCTTTTGGTCAACCATCTCTTTACCCTCCCATAACCCTGTACAACACACACCCAACCCTCTCAACCCTCTCACACACAACACACACACAACACACACAACACACGTAAAGTAAAGCGGGTTCATGAAGCCAACCAAGCCCCAAGCCGCCGGCTTGATTAATTGATGCACCCAACCCTCTTTACCCGCCGGCTCTCCTTCCCTCCTACCCGCTGGGAACCCGCTGGGAATTTTGTAACCGGTGCAAGCAGCCTTAATAACAAAAGAGTGAGTCCTTTTAGCTAATACCTACCATGATTTGATCCCAACAGGAAACATTGTACCATTTGATGGGTTAAATCAGGTTCTCGTGATTTTTCGATTTCCAAAATGGCGTCTCCTTTCAAAACACTTTCAAATCTTTCACATTTTTTCCATTTTTCATCATTATTAATGTGAAAAACTTTAAAGATATATTAATCATTTGTTCTATCTGTCCACACATAATTGTTGGAAACCATGCATGTTTAAAACTACTTTTAAACAAAAAACATGAAAGTAAAAAAAAAATAAAAATTCCAACAATTATGATCCAAATGAGAAACATATATCAACTAAAAGAGCAAAAAACTATATTTTTACCTCATTCATTGATGAAAAGTTAGTGTAAAATTGAGTATTCAAGTTAGAATTCTATAGTCTAATAGGTATTCACACAAACAATACCAATCAAGTGTTGGTTCATCATCCATTAAAACCATATGCATTCTTGTTTTCCTCTATAAAAAATTGTTACGGTTATTTAATTCATCAATGAACTCGTTTTCAAATTTTTATGTCAGCTATAAGTTTTTTCTCTTTACCTAGATATAAGATCGGATCTCACTATTTATATTTTATGTTTTTTTTTCTATGTCTTAATTTTTCATTTGTTTTTCTAAAAATTTGTTGTTTCATTATGTAATTTAGAATTTTCTTAACCCTTATTCATTATTTATATACTATATATGCACTTTGGATTTATTTTCTTTTAGTTTTTCAATGTTACAATTGTTCCATAAATTAGGGGTGTCAAAAATAACCAAAACCGAATAACCCACCCGAACCAAGTGACATTTGGGTAAATGGTTTCGGGTTATTCGGTTTTCGGGTAAAATGGTTCGGTTAAACCGAATAACGATCCTTATGCGGTTCGGTTTTCGGTTAAATTTTTTCTAATTCGGTTAAACCGAATAACCCGAATAAGACATTTTTCTAACATTTTAATAATTCGTGTATGTAAAAAAAAAAAAACAAATACATGTTATACTATTATTATTTTACATATTTTATTGCTATATAATGTTTTTTATTGATAATCTATAATGGCTTTTACTAAGATTGCGTTCTTTGTTTGATTTACGTTGAATGAAGAAAAATGATGCCATCGAGTCGATATTTGTTTTTAATATATGATGTATTTTTACTTAATAAAAGTCAATTGTTGAGTATGAATGTATGACACAATCATTCATTAGAAGCAACAAATATTTAATTGGAGAAAAATATTTGAAAAATTGTCCAACAAAAAGTTATAAATCCTTATTTGGTTTAACTGGTTACCGAACCGAATAACCGAAAACCGAAGAACCCAAAACCGATTAGACCGAAGCTTATTTGGTTTGGTTATCGGTTAACTTTAAAGCTCCTAAAAACCGATTAACCCGAACCGAATAAACCGAAAACCGATTTAACCGACCGAATAACACCCCTACCATAAATAACAATTAATTAAGATTTTCCTTTTGATATTGGGTATGGATTCATACACCCCGCCCTATGGATCACAAGACACCCTACCCTATAGTATTTATTACATAGTATCTTTAAAAAAGTTTGAGCAATCATTTAATTGCTCATCTCTCTCTCTAATATTATTCTTTTTTTTTTCCTTTTTATTAATAAATACTAATAAAAATTAATGTATTATAATTATTATAAAAAAATTCAAATAAGTAAACTAGAAAGACAAATGTTTTGCTACTTATAAGAAATAATATATTGTTTATTATATAACTTTATAAATTTCAATAATGTGTATTTTAGCATATAATTTGCTTGTATATAATAGAATAAAACTTGTAGATACTGAATTATAGGTTATATATATATGTATGTAGAAAAATAAAATAATAAGCTCATAAGCCCGATATAAAAATAACACTAGTATACTACCCAGAAAATTGAATATTTAATATATATATATATATATATATATATATATTGTTGGAGAGGTTAAATCCTGTAAAACCATTTTATTAGTGAAAATCCGTGAGAACCGAGTAAAAAATATTTTTTTTAACAATTTTTTTCCATCAAATGTTAAAATTGATATATTGTTTCACATGTTTTTCTATTCATAAGGTGTGTATCATCCATGAATTTGTTTCATAATATGAATAAAAATGTTTATACTTTTTATTCATAATATATATATATATATATAATTTTTATTTTTTAATGGATGATACTTACATTAAAAAAAAATATATGTGTAACAATAATTAATATCATAGTATTTGATTAAAAAAATCCTTAAAAAATATTTTAGTTGGTTTTCACGGGGTTTCACTAATAAAATGGTTTTTATTTGATGAACACTCTATTGTTGGATATATATATATATATATAGAGTATACACATTAATTTTTTATATATAGTTAAAAAATCATCGTTATATTTCTATTAAAAAAAATTGTAAAAATTAACTTATTATTAGATTTTTAATTTATATATTTTTAATGTAATATTTATTTTAAGAAAACTAAATTAATAAATGGTTTCTAAATGTGGTCAAAATTAGTTTTATAATGTGATTAATTGTTAAAATAAGATAACATAGAAGTTAGAGAAAAAGTTGAATATTAATTAAAAAAAGTCAAAAAGTAGCATTTAATATGTAGTAATTTAAGGGCTATATAGGGTAGGGTATTAGTAGGATGGGCTGTCTCTCTCAACACCCTTAATATTTGTTTTTGTATTGCTAATTGTGATTGACGATACCATATCAAATAGGATATCTCCATCTAAAACATCTTGATCAAGTCATCTATATGTCAAAGAGATAAACAATGTGTATACCAACTTATTATTGAAAAATGCTCACTGCTAAATTATTAACTCTTTTTTTTATTATGTTTTTATTATCTAAGTGAGGGCCAACCCTAATTATTCTGTTTAAGATTGAAATACCAAAAATTCTAAAAAGAAAAGGAAATGATAATTAGAAAAAGTAAAAGAAAAAACAAATCCAGAATTTTGAAAATATATGGAATCATTGAAAGATGAAGACTTTTAGGCTCAAAATTTATATTCTTTTCAAACCTAAATCAACACTCTTTCAAACCTAAACCCAAAATTCAGGTAGGGCGTTCTCTTTTTGCCGGGTATGGTCGACAGCTGCTGTCTTAACGGGGCGAGAATGGCAACATGTTTACTCCTCATAACCATGGTGCTTTTCTTCTTTTTTCTCGCTTTTAGCCTCGATACAGTCTTAGTTTTTTTGTTTAGTTGTGGTTGCAGGGCCGGTCCTAGAGGTTTTCGTGCCCTGGGCGAAAACACTAAATAATGCCCCTATTATTTAAAACTATAAGATATAAAAACATATTATTTCTAAGATCAATCTTTATTACTATAACGGAATAATAATGTCTTCTTTGCAATGCATATTTTATAGTAATTATACAGTATTATAATGTAACATCAAAGCTAAATTAAATTTTAGAGAAGTTGTATATAATAATAGTTATGATTGAACTAATTGTATATAACCATGTAGGATGTTTAACTTGTCTTAAAGCATAGAAAACTTAATATTATACTTGTATCAAAATTTTAAATATCTACATACACTTATTGTGTGAAATTGGATTTACGAGATTCAAGATCGAATTAAAAAATGCAAAACAAAATAAATAATATTTTTTAGAATCATATCTATGATTGTGGAAATCACAAAAAAAAAAGTTGAAACTATTTAATGACCTATTTTACTGTCATGAAAACAAAAAAAAAAAAGTTGAAAAAAAAAGAATTAAAAAAATTAAAAAAGAATCAGCAAGAAAAGTAATAAAATTAAAATGGACGAAAAAAATAATAAAGGACATTAATAACCTAGTGGTAAGAAGGTGTTTAGCTATCCTAGAGGTTTAAGGTTCGAGCCTTGTTGTCAACAATTAGGCCACACGCAGCGGTGTGTGCGGGTAGGGCGGGTAGAGCCCGCCAGCTTCAAAAACACCCGGCGGGTTGGGTGCACAACTCTCTTTACCGGCGGGCTAGCTGTGTTGTGGCTTCACCATGCCGCTGTGTTGTGTGTGTGTTGTGTGTGTGTGTGAGAGGGTTGGGAGAGTTGGGTATGTGTTGTAGAGGGTTATGGGAGGGTTGAGAAAGGGTTGGGAAAAAGCTGATGTGTTAGCTGATGTAACATTAAAAAGTGAGAAGGTTGGAAGGGTTGGGTGTAGGTAGCCTTATAAATTTTTTAATAGTGAAATAACATATTGGGCCTAAAATGATGCCCTTATGGGCTTTGATACCCTGGGACGTCGCCCGCTACGCCCACCCCTTGGGCCGGGAATGTGTGGTTGAATTTGGTTTTCTTTGTTTGCTGGGTGATGGTAGTTAATAAAACTTTCTATTTTTCAAAAAAAAAAAAAAAAAAACTTTTGCCAAGTCAACTCAAAGTCTTTGGGGGTCATAAACTCACAATCATGTTGTACTGCATCAAACCGTGTAATAGTGACAATATAATCAATTTAACTGGAAGTACATGCATAATAACATTCGATAAAGAGGGACAAGTTTAGGGTCCAAAGTGTAATATTATTTTCTTTAAGTAGCAGTAGTTCCACCCCATAACAATCATCTAGTCCATGTTCCATAATTCTTTTCCATTTGCTCTCATTAGTCAATAGCCATGTTACTATTTCATCATATTTTTGTATTTCCAATGAAACGATCTTCAATGTTCCTAGCCATTGTTGTAGTGCTCTTTTCTTCTTTTAATCTTTTCAGTGTCACTTCACTTGCAACTACTCGGCAAGTTCCACTGTTAACAAATGAAGCTTCGGCTCTTTTGAAATGGAAAGCCAGCCTCGATAAACAAAGCCAGTCAACTCTCTCGTCATGGGTTGGAAGCAATCATGCAATGGTTGGATGGGAGTTAGTTGCAGTAACGATACCGCAACAACAGAATTTGTTGTGACAAACATCACCCTTGATAAATCTAGCCTAAGAGGTACACTTGGTGATCTTGATGTCGGGTCATTACCGAATTTGGAATATTTGTCCCTCAAAAGCAACTCACTCTTTGGACACATTCCTTCCAACCTTGGTAACCTGTCTCAACTTCAATTTCTTTTCCTGTCCCATAATAACTTCATGGGAGAGATTCCATCAGAGATAGGAATGCTTCGTTCTTTAGTTAAGCTTAATCTGGCCAATAATACTCTCACCGGTAATATCCCAAATAGTATAGGTAATTTAACAAACTTAAATGAGATTTGGTTGTCCAACAATCAACTTAGTGGCCCCATCCCACCAGAAATTGGGACACTGAATTCCCTCAAAATTGAACAACTTGACCTTACTGATAATCTTCTTACTGGAGTCATCCCCTTTTCTATAGGAAATTTAACCCATCTTTATCACCTTTATCTCTACGATAATCAACTTTCGGGGTCCATCCCATCAGAAATTGTTGGGGCTCAAGCCCTCAGAGATCTCCAGATTGGGAACAATCAAATCACTGGCACCATTCCGCTTTCCTTCAGAGAGTTTAGTAGGATAGAAACTTTGCTCTTAGATCGTAACCACATATATGGGTCGATTCCAAATATTTTTGCAAACTACACCCGACTAACACATCTGAACTTGGATGAAAACCTCTTATCCGGGTCAATTTCATATTCTTTTGCAAACTGCACTCAACTAACAGAGTTGCACTTGAGTCGGAACCAATTCAGTGGTTTTATACCACCTGAATTAGGAAAGACAAGAGCACTTGTTAAATTGTCATTGTTCATGAATCGTCTTACAGGTTCAATTCCTCAAGATATGAATCTTACTAAAATGGAAATCTTTGCAGTAAGTGACAACATGTTGTCCGGTTCTTTGCCACAACAAATATGTGCTTCTGGATTGCTTACAGTGTTCGTTGCGAGCAATAACTCTTTCTCAGGCCCTGTACCAAAGAGCTTGAAAAACTGTAGCAGCTTGTCCCGAGTTCGGCTTGAAAGAAACCAACTGACAGGAAATATCTCTAAAGATTTTGGGATATATCCAATGTTGGATTATATGGATTTGAGCTACAACAAATTTTATGGTGAGGTGTCTAGTAATTGGGGGCTTTGTTCTAATTTAACCAGGTTGAAGATGTCAAACAACAATTTGTTAGGAAAAATACCTTTGGAGTTAGGCGGAGCAACACGACTAAATGAGCTTGATCTATCATCAAATCACTTAGTTGGTGAAATCCCTAAGAGTTTTGGAAGATTAAGTTCAGTTGGAAAATTGAACTTGGACAATAATAAGCTATCGGGCACTATTCCTTCAGAATTAGGAAAATTGTTCAACCTGGAAATCCTTAACTTAGCAAAAAACTCTCTTACTGGCCCAATCAACGAAAATCTAGGAGAATGCTTTAAGTTAATAGAAAATTAAACACTGAAAGAGAAAATTAAAAATTTAATAGAAAAACAAAGAAATTATTAAAAAAACTAAAATATCCTTGTACTTAACGCATTTAACAGAATTAGTTAACAAAGTTAGTTTTAGTGACGCGAAGTGTTATAATGTATAAACCATATCTAATCCATAATTATTTTTAAAAGAGTAAACTACAATTTTGGTCCCTGTGGGTTATTGATTTTTTTGAAAATGGTCCCTAAGGTATCATAACTCAAGAAATGGTTCCTGTGGTTTGAATTTTGCTTTGAAAGTGGTCCCTGGCCACTAACGACGTTAAAAAGCTTCGTTAGAGCCAAGGGTATTTTCGTGAAAGCATGGTTTATCACTCTTTTTGCAATTGTTTTTGTTATTTCTTATTTTTGTATAAAAATCATCAAAGTACATGGACCATTGTGTAATTAACAATAAAAAGTATTGTCTTCTCTGATGACCCTCCGGTCACCTTCTCCAACAATCCTCCGGTCATCTTCTCCGATTTCGTAAAAACAGTTAAAAAAAAAACATACACACACACACACACACACACACTTGTATCTTGTTAAAAATAAGAACAATAAGCACCACCCACTTTCAATAAACCACCATCATCACCACAATCCCAACACTATATATATACACATACACACACGCACTTGTATCTTGTTAAAAATAAGAACAATAAGCACCACCCACTTTCAATAAACCACCATCATCACCACAATCCCAACACTATATATATACACATACACACACCACCATCTTCATCACAGCCCCACCTGCAATTAAAAAAACCCACCTCGTAGGTCGATTTCTCCGGCCAAAACCATTGCCGGTGAAACATCACTGATCACCTTCTCTGATTTCGTACAAACAGTAAAAACACACACACACACACACACACACACTTGTATCTTGTTAAAAATAAGAACAATGAGCACCACCCACTTTCAATAAACCACCATCACCACCACAATCCCAACACTATATATATACACATACACACACACCACCATCTTCATCACAGCCCCACCTGCAATTAAAAAACCCACCTCGTAGGTCGATTTCTCCGGCCAAAACATTGCCGGCGAAACATCTCCGGTCCCCACCCCATCAACCAATTTCTCCATCTTATCCATGTGTTTGGGTTTGGGGTAAACACCTTCCACCAATTCATCATCTCCATGATTCGAGTTAAACGGTGGTCTCTGTGTGTTTCTAAATGGCCGGACAGGATAAACGGTCGGTATTTTGGCCGGAGAGGATAAACCCATATTGACCCACCATCTTCTTGTGATATATGTGTGTGTGTGTGTGTGTATGTGTGTGTGTGGGGGGGGGGTGTGGGTGTGTAAATGGAGATGTAAACTCGATGGGGCAGTTTGGTCGAAATTTGGCTGGAGTTTGGCCAGTGTTTATGGGGGGGGGGGGTCCCTGTGTTTATGTGTATATAGAGACTTACATATATATATATATATATATATATATGTGTGTGTGTGTGTGTGTGTGTGTGTGTATGAATAGTTAATTACATCTTCGTACCTAAACTTTTGGTAAATTTATTCAAAGTAATAAAAACAAAAAACAATTGCAAAAAAGGGATTAAGACATGGTTGGACGAAAATACCCTTGGAACTAACCATGAAAATAGACGTCGTTAGTGGCCGGGGACCACTTTCAAAGCAAAATTCAAACCACAGGTACCATTTTTTGAATTATGAAACCTTAGGGACCATTTTCAAAAAAATCGATAAAACACAGGGACCAAAATTGTAGTTTACTGTTTTTAAAATAGGCTTGGAGTGTTAAAACCACCAAACCACATGGACCAAATATGTAATTAATTCTTAAATCATTAATATCTGAACCAATTATTTAGAATGAAAGCACATGGGACCTTATAGTCCAAATGTCAAAGTAAATCTCAATCGCTTAAATCTTATCTGCAAACATGAACATCGAGTGGATTGCAGATTTAGTAACTTAGGACTAGTAACTTAGTTGAACAAGTTTTTTTTGGAAGAGGTATCTCAGACCATATTGGGCCCAGACTAATCCTCGGCAATTTTGGACCGAAGCCCGACTGCTAAAGCATGCAGCCCGGAGTCGAAGCCCCCATACCTCCAGAATCCGTCCCCCAGGGCTGAATTCAGGTTCACCACTATGTAGTGCCCAAGCCTTACCATAGGCTAACACTCCTTTGGTAACTTTAGTTGAACAAGTTCACAAAACATTTTTAATGTGATTTTTCGTATATTGAAAAACGCATATGAAAATAGAGTGTTATTCCATATGTACATGAAGTATTCAAGATTATTTGCAAATGGAGATATAAAATAAAGTCATGAACATTTCACATATAAACAATAGGAGATAGTTCATAAATAATATATGTTGCATTCTATACGTAAATTAACCCATTGTTGCCTAAAATGGTTTCTAACTTTCTATGAGTGTAAATCTTTAATAGGGAAAAATATATCAAGTAGGTGCATTAATGGACATTAAAATGTAATTGATCTTTTGGGCATTGCCAACCAATATTCTTTAATTAAAAAAAAGTATATTCTACATGGGCCTAACATCACATAATTAGGAACTTTGAAAGTTTTAGTTTGTTTATATTTTCATGGGTAGCTTAATTATACGCTTAATTAAATGTATCGTTAGTTTAGTCTTGCAGCATATCTCACTTTTAGTTCAACATAGTAAGATTTAGGGGAGTGATATTGCCACTGCTGAATTTGATTCTTCCACAGCAATACCCAATAATTTACCTTTTTACCCTTGTTTTAATCCACGGCTTAACTAGAATGGCCCCACCTTCACTCACAATGTAAAAACATTTACATTTAGCCCCCTTTATGTTTATTTATAAATACATTTTTATCTTTTAGTTATCTTATTTGTTATTTTTTATTTTAATAATATTAACATATATAATTGTATATTAACTAAAATGCATTAATAAAATACTTTTTAATTCTAACAAGTTACATCATTATTATCGTCTCGTCGATACGTTCGAAATGAGTCCAATACTGAATATTTTTGTATTTCAATATTTTATTATACATAATAAAATTGTTTAATATGATTAACGAAACTGTTTCGTATTTTTGTGTTTTTTACGTAAATATTTTTTGGAATATGAGTGATAGATAATTGGAATCGAGTGATAGATAATAAAACTAACACAAACATGGACGGATCTAACATACAAGTAATGGGGGCATGGCCCCCACTAAAAGAAAAAAATTAGGAAATTCTTAGATAAAATCATATTTTTTTGATCTTTATAGCTTAGTTGCCATTAGTAAATTTTAGTTTAGGATCCCATCAACCAAAAAACGTGCATCAAAACCAACCAGAAAACCAAAAAAACACTCTCGATATCAGCTACTGGACACGAAACACGATTATTTTTTTAAGTGTTCAATAGCTTAAGATGTTTTGCACCGCGTCCCGTGTATACATGTCTAGTATATATATACATATAATATATATATATATATATATCGATATTAACCAATACGTTATAGCGACCTATGTAGTTAAATCAATTTCTTCAAAAGATAATGACATCCAAAAAAGTTTTACGTAAAAAACAACAAAATACGAAACAGTTTCATCAAAAAAAGAATTATATAATATAATTTAATCATATTAAACAATTTTATTATGTATAACAAGATATTAAAATCCAAAAATATTCAATACTGGACTCATTTCGAACGTATCGACGAGACGATAATAATGATGTAACTTGTTAGAATTAAAAAGTATTTTATTAATGTATTTTAGTTAATATACAATTATATACGTTAATATTATTAAAATAAAAAATGACAAATAGATAACTAAAAGATAAAAATGTATTTATAAATAAACATAAAGGGGGCTAAATGTAAATGTTTTTACAATGTGAGTGGAGGTGGGGACATTCTGTCGTGGAGAAAAACAAGGGTAAAAAAGTAAATTTATGAGTATTGCTGTGGAAGAATCAAATTAAGCCGTGGCTATATCAATCCCCTAAGATTTATAGTAACTTAAAAAAAATTAAATGTCTTAAGGATGTATTAAGATATTTAAATCACTTTAACTTACTATAAATCTTTCACAACCAATTAAGTACGGTCGAGCCCCTCCCCCTTAATACAATGTATTATAAGAGTTCAATTTATATAGCATAACAATTACTTGCCATATGTAAAGATGATGCAATAAGTTTATGGGACAGTTTAAGACATATTCATAAGTTTTTCAAGACAAAAGTTTCAAATTAGTTTTTTTAAAAGACATCTTTTAGAAAATCTTATTAAAACGCTAAAATCGTTTTATTAATTGGTTGCAATGCTTTTACAAAGTATATAATTGTATAGTAATATAAACTTAAGTCCTATAAAACTATGTTCTAAAAAATTCAACTTTATTTGTATTTATGGCATCAGTATCAATTTTCACTAGTGTCCATCCTCCTTATTTAGTTAGTCTACCCATAAATTCTTTACAGAATTTTTTTGACATATATCACACCAATAATATTAACCCTTTATCTGCATGGACAAGTTCGAAATTCATAATTTTCTTTGACATATATCACACCAATAATATTAACCCTTTAACTGCATGGACAAGTTCGAAATTCATAATTTTCTCCTAAAAACTTGATTTCAAAGCTGAATATTATGTTAAAGTTTGTTGTAATTTAAATTTCCTTTTATGTTTTAGTTTTTACAAATTTTATTTTATTAATTTCTATGTATCAAATTAAAGGTCCTCCCTATAGGAAACATGGTATTGTTTCATGTCCACACATTTAGTTTCTAGTTTTCTATAAGGACTTAACTTATATTGACTATTGACTTACAAGTTACATCACACTATAATGTTTTTTGGAGTTTTGAGTACGTTATCCGTGTTTTTCTTTTTCATCGTGTTTTATACGTTTCATGAAAAGTCTATTTAAGACACAAACGTTAGATATCAAATTAATAAAATCTCTATCACTATCCGTTTCAAAAACATCGTATTTGTGCAACCACAAGGGTGTGGCGTGAGTATAGGAGAGTCCATTTATATCTAAGAAGAAGGTACATATCACAACACCCAATATAAAATAGCAAAGTAAACTAGCTAAAACATGATAACCTGGATTTTCCCTTAGATAAACATGGACTAAAACAAACTTTTTAATCAAATATTCAAATCTTAATCTCAAATGGGAAATTGAACAAACTCTCAAATTCCTATTAGGGCTTGAAGCAATACACAAGCTTGGTCTATTAGGGCTTCGATTGCAAAACTTCAAGAAATTGAATTGAAAATCCCAAAGAGTTCCAATCTTATGAGTGTTTGGTTCCGGAATTCAAAAGGAATTAGATAGTATTGGAATGACTTATTAATTTGACCAAATTTGTTACTGATATCTAGTTCGCAGATTGAACTTGATGAATCCCTTGAACTCCATTGAATTACAAACTTACACATAAGACTCTTGTTTTTTGTTCTTCTCTCTTACTGGATAAGTTTATTGGTCCTTTTTATACACAATTAATAAGGTAAATGATATTGATAATTTTTACAGATAAGTGTTTAAAACAGTCCCTTAAATCACTTGAAACAGAAAGGTCCATTTAGTTTTTATAAACTTTTCCCTACAAAAAAAATGAGATAAAAAAGATCAAATGAGTTACTAGTCGTGTGGTAATGGCGTGTTTAAGCATATATCTAAATTGTTTTACCAGTAACATTATTACAACCTCTAAGGCGTGAGTTGTTACCCTAATTCTTTATCATAAATTCATCAGAAATACGTAAATAATATATATCAATTAAAATGTTTTTAAAATTTTGTTTTTTTTTTCCAATAAATTACACCATTATAATCATCTCGACAATGCTTTCAAAATGAGTCTAATATTTAATATTATTTTAATTTAGTTATATTATTTTTAATTTAAAGATGTTATTTTTTTAATATTGAGTCTAATATTAAAATTTAAAGATTCCATACTTTTAATTGTCAAATACTTTTAGCAAATATTTCAAGAATTCATGAAATATATTTTTTTTAACAAATTATACCATTATAATCATCAAATCAAAACATTCAAAATAAGCTCAAATGTTATGAGTTTGAATACCCACTATCGAGCGAATCTTTTTCAATTTTTTATCAGTTGACCTTGAATTTTATACACAAAATTCAATTGTTTATGTATAATTTATGTATATTTTTTAGTTTTTCGCACTACAACCCACGCGAATAAGTATCTAGTTAATAAATAGTCAAACTCTATCTTTTATTTATTGTGCTTTTACTTATAATCTCTATCATACGTTAGAAAACTTGACCTTCCAAAAAGTAAGGACCCCTTGATTATTCCGTTAAAAATTTTAATACATAAAATTATAGGAAGAAAAGGAAATGGTAGGTAAAAAAAAAAATCAATTCTAGAACTTTAAAAATAATGACAATATAACAAATTTGATTGGAAAAACAATAAAGACTTGGCCGAAATGTGTATATATTTTTTTCCAACTAAGTCAACTCAAGTCTTTAGGGGTGAAGCAAAGGGGCCATAAACTCACAATCAACGTACTACATCAACCAGTGAAGTCATGATAATATAATCAATTTAATTGGAAATACATAATAAAATTCGATAAACGTGACATGTTTAGGGTCTAAAATGTAATATTAATTTCTTTTAAGTAGCACTACCTACTCTCCATTAACAAACATCTAGTCCATGCATGTAACATATAATTCTTTACCATCTTCTCTAAATCGTCAATAGCTACTTGTTTTGCTATTTCATCACATACTTATTTCCAATTAAAAGATTTTCGATGTTCCTCACCATTGCCTTAGTGGTGTTTTCTTGTTTCAATCTTTTCTGTGTCCCTTCACTTGCAACTGCTCGCCAAGTTCCATTGTTAACAAATGAAACATCTGCTCTTTTGAAGTGGAAAGCCAGCCTCGATAAACAAAGCCAATCAATTCTTTCTTCATGGGTTGGGAGCAATCCATGCAATGGGTGGAAGGGAATTAGTTGTGGTAACAGTACTACAGCAGCAGAAGTGGTTGTCGCAAGCATCGACCTTGGGAATTCAAGCTTAAGAGGGACACTTGCAGATCTTGATGTTGGGACATTACTGAATATTCAAACTTTGTCTCTTTGGCGTAACTCACTATTTGGAAGCATTCCTTCCAACCTTGATAACTTGTCTGAACTCACCTATCTTGATTTGTCCAATAATAACTTTACAGGAGAGATTCCATCAAATATAGGAATGCTTCAATCTGTGGTTAAGCTTTTTTTGAATGATAATTATCTCACTAGTATTATCCCAAATAGCATAGGTAATTTAACAAATTTAAATGAGCTTTGGTTATTTGGCAATGAACTTAGTGGAACCATCCCAACAGAAATTGGGACACTGAATTCCCTCAAAATTGAACAGCTTGACCTTTCTAGTAATCTTCTTACTGGAGTCATCCCCTCTTCTATAGGAAATTTAACCAGTCTCTATTTCCTCTACCTCTCCGATAATCAACTTTCGGGGTCCATCCCATCAGGAATTGTTGGGGCTCGAGATCTCATAGATCTCCAGATTGGAGCTAATCAAATCACCGGTACCATTCCTCTTTCCTTCAAAGAGTTTAGAAGGCTAGGAAGGCTTTTGTTAAGTGATAACCACATACATGGGTCGATTCTGAATTCTCTTGCGAACTGCACTCAACTAACATATTTGAGTTTGGGTTTCAACCACTTATCTGGGTCCATTCCAAAATATTTTGCAAACTACACTCAGCTAGCAAGTCTGGACTTAGCTGGGAACCAATTAGGTGGCTTCATACCACCTGAATTAGGAAAGGCAACAACCCTTGTTCAGTTGTCATTGTTCATGAATCGTCTTACAGGTTCAATTCCTCAAGATATGAATCTTACTAAGATGAAAGTCTTTGCAGTAAGTGACAACATGTTGTCCGGTTCTTTGCCACAACAAATCTGTGCTTCTGGATTGCTTACAGTGTTCGTTGCGAGCAATAACTCTTTCTCAGGCCCTGTACCAAAGAGCTTGAAAAACTGTAGTAGCTTGTACCGAGTTCGCCTTGAAAGAAACCAACTGGCAGGAAATATGTTTGAAGATTTTGGGATATATCCAAACTTGGATTATATCGATTTGAGCTACAATAAATTTTATGGTGAGGTATCTAGTAATTGGGGGCTTTGTTCTAATTTAACAAGGTTAAAGATGTCAAATAACAATTTGTCAGGAAAAATACCCTTGGAGCTAGAGGGAGCAATACGACTAATTGAGCTTGATCTCTCATCTAATCTCTTAGTTGGTGAAATCCCTAAGAGCTTTGGAAAATTAAGTTTAGTGGGAAAATTGAGCTTGGACAATAATAATCTAGCAGGCACAATTCCTTCAGAATTGGGAAAGTTGTACAACCTGGAAATTCTTAACTTGGCAAAAAACTCTCTTACTGGCCCAATCAACGAAAATCTAGGAGAATGCTTTAAGTTAAGGAGTTTGAATTTAAGCAGTAACAAATTTGAGGGGGGTATTCCAGTACAAATTTCCAAGTTAGACAAGTTATAATCGCTTGATCTTAGTGCAAATTATTTGATTGGAAAGTTGCCGCCACAACTTGGGGGTCTAACACGTGTAGAGATGTTGAACCTCTCTCATAATAACTTTAGAGGCTCTATTCCTTCAAGTTTTACTGGAATGATAAGTTTAACCTCGGTTGATGTATCTTACAATCAGCTAGAGGGACCACTTCCAAAGATGCGAGCATTTGAAGAAGCTCCAATGGCGGAACTTACAAATAACAAGAGGATGTGGAAATAACACGGGTTTAGACTGTCCCATCCAAGGAAGAACGAAAGCTAATGAACATGAGGTTCAAAAGGTGATTGTAATTATACTTCCTACTCTGGGATGCATGTTGCTGCTGTCATTTGTGATTGTTGGCATATTCTTTTATATTGGCAAAAGAAATCCAAATGATACAAATAGGACACAAGAGATAAAGGCAAACCTTTTTACAATCTGGAGTTATGATGGTAAAATGGTGTATGAGAGAATCATTGAAGCCTTGGAGAGTTTCGAACAGGAGCATATTATCGGAGTTGGTGGATACGGTACCGTTTATAAAGCAGAAATGTCAACGGAAGTTCTTGCTATGAAAAAAACTTCACGCACTAGAAGATGGCGAGATGCAAGATCTAAAGAGTTTCGAAAATGAGATCCGAGTGTTGACGAAAATACGTCATCAAAATATTGTCAAGCTCTATGGATTTTGTTCACACCCACGACACTCGTTTTTGGTATATGAGTTCTTGGCAGGAGGGAGCTTAAAGAATGTACTAAATGACATGGAACAAGCAGTTGCATTGGATTGGAATAAGAGGGTGAGGGTTGTTATAGGCATTGCGCATGCCTTATCCTATATGCACCATGATTGCTCACAACCAATTATCCATAGGGATTTGTCTAGCAACAATGTTTTATTGGATTCAGATTGGGTTGCTCATGTATCTGATTTTGGCACTGCAAGGCTATTAAAGCCAGATTCATCCAACTGGACCTCATTTGCTGGAACATTGGGATACATAGCTCTAGGTAGTTTAAAACAAGCATGAGTAACTACTATAGCAAAATCTGCAACCTTTCAATAAATTGTATTAATAAGCTATTTGTTTGCAGAACTTGCATACATGATGGAAGTGAATGAGAAATGTGATGTTTATAGCTTTGGGGTTCTAACACTAGAAGTTCTAATGGGAAAGCATCCCGGAGATTTCATCTCTTCATCTTCGTATATAAACTCCTCTCTCATTGAAGTTTTAGACCAACGCCTTCAGCCCCCGGTGAAACCAATTGTTGAACAAGTGAAGTTACTTGTTGAGGTAGCATTTTCATGTCTAAATGAGAGTCCTCACTCAAGGCCATCGATGTGGGATGTTTCCCGTGGATTCGAGGAGAAAGGTGCTACCAAAAGGTTCGGCCAGATGTCCACGTAAACCTTAGAGAGGAATGCTTGCTTTGTATGTTTTTATTTATAGTTCAAGATACAATTATGTTTATTTTCATTTTGTGTTAAGCCTACATAGTTTGTTGTTGCGTGCATGTCTTATATTCTATGTATTTATTTTAATCCTAGTATTGGGAGTTCATTTGGAGTAGTCGAAATATAAAGTTGATACCACAAGAAACGTTTATGCGTGAGATAAGATTGATAGAAAGAAACTTTTCATTGCATTTTCCCTCATCTGAAACTTTTCTTCTCTAGTCACAATTACGGATGTAAATGAATCAAACGTTCAACAATCCGTTTGTGAGTCGTTCGGCGAGAAGTTTGTTTATGTTCCTTTATTTAATAAGTGAACGAACATAAACAAATTTTTTTGTTCCTTTACTCATTTGAACGAACATAAATAATGGTCCTCGTTCATTCATTTATGTTCGTGATCGTTCGTTCATTTATGTTATTTTATTGTAACGCCCATTTTCCAAAATACCGATTTCAATAAATAATCTTAAATAAAAAACCATTTTAAGTGCCAAAACTCATAAGTCATTAACTAAAAATCAGAGTATGGTTCATTAAACATAAAAATATCATCTAAACTAACGCCTCAAAATAAAACGGATAAAACGGTTTTATATCAATTGCCGTCAAAGGTTCGGTCGGAACTGTCATCGCTCTCGGAGTCAAGTCGGGGCCTCGCCCTTATCTGTACCCGAACCGGTACCTGAGAAAAAGGGAAACAACAACGGGTAAGCGAAATGCTTAGTGAGCAGACACTATATATAACTTACACTAACACATGCATACATACCCATAATAGGTACCACCCACACTTGCATCATAATACATCTCATACATGCATATCCATAATAGGTACATAATCACATCGATGGGTCAACCACCACATCATATCAAATTAAACATATCACACGACACGTAACCATCACTCGACTCTCATGAGATTGATAATTAAAGCTCCCATCATTTAGGACACGGGTCGGCCCCCACAACTCATCAAGCGCATGTGGTTTCCCTCTCTCCCATCAATTAGGACACGGGTCGGCCCCCACAACTCATCAAGGGCTTGTGGCTCCCTTTATTCGCTTGCCAGACTTAGGACACGAGTTTGCCCCCGCAACTCATCAAGGGCATGCGGTTCCCTTTACACGACACTACTACGCATACAAACACACATGGTAGTATAAATCATATATAGTGAAAACTCACCTGAAGGCAGCGTAAGTAAGTCCTCGGTAACCCTGAGATGATGTACTAGCTCACCTAAACAATGCAAACACACAACTCATCACAAACCAAACAATTTACATAAAGACCCGATACCGAAACAAGGGTTTTAGACCTAGCTACACTAGTCCAATTGCCCTCAAATTTCATCTATAGTCATCCTATAACATGCCAAACAGTAGCCCAGGGTCAAATCCTGAAAATGACCAACTTGAAAAATCAGATTTTAGACAGCCCCGGTCCCCGTGCACTGCTCGCGGCGTGAGGGTGTATGCTTGCGGCGCGAGCACCCTTCACTTCACTGCTCGCGGTGTCAGCACTGGCGCGAGGCGGCGGCTGATTCCAAATTCAACCCAAAACGCGATTTTTCTCATAACTCACTCATACGAACTCCGTTTTGGCCAATTCAACTTGCCATAGTCTCAATTTTTCGAGCTCTACAAGATTACAATAACCAACCTAAGATATTCCAATGATCATAAACCAACCTATACAAACCCTAATCATTCCAATTCGATAAACCAACCAATTAACGATTCACAAATGATCAATTGTTCAAAACCCTAGGCTTACGTAATGTTACTAGCAAGGGATTAGAGATTACCTTACAAGATTGAGGATGAGAGCGACGATGGCAACCAATTCTGAACCAAACCCTTCTTCTCCTCCTTCCTTTCTCGATCTCTCTCCCACTCTCTCTTTTCTCTGATTTCTGAATATTGACAAATGAAGAGAAAGGCTTTTCCTAAGGGCTTATAAACATGGGCCAAGCCCGTCTCTCCTCACATAACCCAATAATGATAAGAGTCCACTAATTTCCTTAGGCCCAAATAACAACTAAACATATATAATTAAACCATTAAAATAATTAAATAAACGCAACAAAAACGGGGAGTTACATTTATGCTCGTTTACATCTATGTATATGTATAAACTTATTTATAGTATATGACATTATATTTTCTTCTATAATTCCTATAATACTAATTTTATAATTTCTTTTTAGAATCTCTTTTATACCTCCTAAGTTAAACCGGTTTTTCATTTTGTTATGTTTGTTGGTCCCTTTGGGATGGCCAATAAGGTAGATTATCGTATTTTGTATTGTAGAGGGGGGGGGGGTTGAATATAATCAACACAGTTTCTTCTATATTTTAATCTATGACTCATATGGAGTCTTTGAATAGATTACTATTAGATTGTTTGATGATAAAGATCAAGACTATGTCAAGATCTAAAACAATCTTTGAATATAGACACTAAGCTTTTGCTTATGCACAAAGCAAGTAAAGAAGAGATAGAAAGAATTTAGAAGAATTGAGAGGGAAGAAAGGATTTGGGGTTTAGAAGATGGACGAGGTAGTTTGAAGAACAACCCAACGTTCATATTTATACCCCATGCATTAAATGCATGCCATCCCCATCTTTACACGCGTCATGTAAGGATTGGGTCTGTTGTACTATTGTACCATAAAATAATGACCATGCATGGTAGGGTCATGGCCTATGGTAAACAGTTGCTTTATGGGTGATAAGTACGGAGGGAACAGTAAAGAAACATCCCTTTTTGTACTATTGTCAGAAAGGCAAATCAAATCCTTTTTGTGCATATAGGACAAGAAGATAAATATAGAATTCTTAAAGTACAAGTCACTGATCAGGCCTTAGAGTCGCTGATCCTTAGGGAGACACTGTGACTTGTTCTCTTGGGAACGTCATGTTAGAGTAGTCAGCTAGCTGTCACTGATATCAACTTCAGATCATAAGCGTCGCTGACTCTATCATCAGCTTGCATCAATAGATGGTGCTGATGGTTTCAAAGTGACATGACTATTTTTCTTCATAGGAATACTTAGCAGGTATTTGCTATCGCTGTCACTGAACGGAGTCAGGGAGACATGCAATCGCTGATGCGATATGTGAGTGAGTGCTTTGAAGGAAGAAATGTTCAGCGAACAGACTCGGTGTGGTTTCTAAAGCACTTTATTTTTGCTAAGTATTTTTAGTTACAAGATTGGGATCATTGGTATTTCATCAAGTCACAGAGGAGCTGGATCAACAATCTCCCCCTAAATATCAATGATAAGACAACAGGGAGGTTGTCTTGATTCTAGTAACTTAAAAAAAAACTTCTAATTCTAGATGTAACAGTTATGAAATAAAACATGTGAAATGTACTTGTATAATTTAACTGTTAAGAGATATCTTTTTCAATGAGAGGACATTAGAGAGATTGAGACAAATATTTCATTTCATTTCATAAGAGTTACATTACAAATTGAAATAAAATACAATTAACTGAAAGATACAAAATTTACAAGGAAAAGACAAGTCACTCAAAAGTTTCTTCTTTTACATATATGGTGTCTATGTCTTCTCCAGCGAGCTTCCTCTTCCTTAGTTTATCCCGTATTGCACGGGCAAACTCTAGTGAGTCGCTTTGATCATTAGTGAATACAAGTACATTTATCAGGTGCATAGAAGGAGAGATGGGAATCTCGCTGAACCTCTAAAATTTGAGCTGGCTGAATCTGTCTAGGAAGCACAGTCCAAATTCAGGTTCTCTGACTACTTGCCTTTCAAACAGAGTCAGACCTTCAGGGAGCGTCAGGTTCAGGCATGAGGTGTCGGCATAAGTATAAGGAAGGCCGGAGGAAGGACCAGCAGGGACAAAACGTGAGCTAGAGACACCACGCCTTGATGTAGATGGCTGAGAAGTAGAAGGTCTTGAAGTTGATGCAGCAAGAGCAGCTTGCTGGACCTCAGCGAGTTGGTTGAATTTGAAATTTTGAACTCTTTTGACAAGATTGTCAAGTAGTTCCTCCACCTGAGGTATGGCCAGGGATCTTGACTTCTTCAGTGACTTCAAGATTTCATACCACTCATCTAGACCATAATCCTCTAGGATTCTCAGAGAGTGAGTAATCTCTTGATCAAACTCCCTGACAACCGAGACTCTTATGTAAGGGGGAGTGCCTCGAGTCTTCTTTAACTTCACTGAGGTAATTTTCCCAGGCCTTCTTCTTTTGTTTATCTTCTCCAGGCACCACTGGGCATTTTCTTCTTCAGCGGTGAGCTCCTGCTGATCTCTTATTTTCTTGAAGGCGTTGAGGGCAGCTTGCTGAGCTCTGATGGGATCGGCATTTATTTCTGGATCCTCTCTGACAAATTCATCAGCGAGTAGCTGAGCTGCCAGAGCATCCTTCTTCGCATCCTCGAGCTGCTTCAGGGCTTGCTCATTCTCCCTGAAGTCTTCAGCATAAATCCCTTGGGGGATTTTTATTCTCGTACTCTCAAGCTGAGAGACGACTTCCTTCAACTTTGCCTCCCTGTATAGTTAAAAGTTTTCATTAGGAGAGGAATCATAAGAGTCTTCATCTGAGGAGGTCTGAAAGGATTCCTCAGATGATGAAGAGAGGGTGATTATTGGGTTAGAGGAAGGAGGTTCATATGTAATAATGGCTAAGGGGTTTTGAGCAGGGATAGGGTTTTCTTGGAAGGGTATGGCTGAGATGGGAATGGGTTCCAACGGTAAGGAGGAAACACCCTCATCAGAGGATGTTGAAGTGGTGGATGAGAGAAGAATTGTGTCAGTGTGTTTGGAGGGTTCAGGGGTAGGATTTGGGATTCTATTAAAATAAACCTCAGGGAGAGAAGGGATATAAGAGATACCTTGATTTTCTCCCCCTGAGATGATGCCATGTGCTTCAGCATTAATGAAGTCGTCTTCTTCATCTCCATCCGCCTCTTCTTTAACGGGGCTGCTTGGAATCTCCCCCTCAGATGCAGCGCCATGCGCTGAAGCTGAAATGCATCGCTGAAGGAGAGACGCCATGTTAGTCTGCACTTTAGACTGGTAGATCATGGCTGTAGCGATCAATTCGAGCAGACTCCGGTCTCTCGCTATTAAGCTTGGACCGATAGGAGGTGGAGGAGGAGGAAGGGCCGCAACCTGAGCTCGCAGGTCCTTGACCTGACCGTCGATGGCCTTGATGGCCTTGTTCTGAGCATGCAGTCGCTGAAGGACGTCACGCTGGAAGGAAGGGAGATCAGCAGGTCCCTTCCTGATGGAGTTGTGAAGCTCAGGGATCACGTGGGTAGTCAACTCATCAAGTGAGTTACCCAGAACCCCTGAGGCTTTCGCCAGAATATCCATCTTCCCGTTGATGGATCCTAGGGCAGGGATGGAGAGGAACATTCCTAGGTCCTAGGAAGAGGAGGCAGCTCCCTGGAGAACTTTCGTTTCAGTGGTGGCCCGAGCTGCTGATGCTTTGGCCTCAGCTTGCGCCTTTTGCACTTCCTGGACCTTTCGGGCGTGCTCAAGCTGATAGGCTGATAAGGGTAAAATAGTTACCCTTATTTAGGCACTTTTAGCGTAGTTTTTATATAAATTTTTATTAGTTTTTGTAATTTTTATATAGTTTTCGCTATAATTACGAGTTTCTATATTTTGACGCAACTTTCGTGCAATCCTTGATTTTTACGCTAAAAATGCCGTGTTTTTGATCCTTTTTGTCTCTTATATTTTAGGTGCTAATCTTTTGGGCTCGAGATCATTGGGCCGAAGCTTGTAAATATGGATCGATGGCTAGGAGATAGATGCAAATGTGGATATGGGTCGATGATGATGCCGTTGCTGGGTTGCTGCTATTGGGCCACACACAACAGCCGGTTGGTCGTGGCTATGGATGGCAAGAGGGGCCGGTTTATTTGATCTTGTTTTGGACTCTCATTTCACAAACATTTCTCTTGAACTTGGTTTATTTTGTTGATGGGCCGATGATGATGAATTGTTGTTGTTAGGCTGCCGCAAGTAGGCCGTAGCAGTCAGTTGGGCCGCAAGCATTTATGCTTGGGCCGTAGCTTTTGATGGCAACGATTGGGCCATTTCTTATCTCGTTTTGGACTCGTAACTTGGACACTTTATCATTAGACTTGTTTTAGTTGCTTGGACCAAATATATCTATTGTTTTGTTTCTTGGGCCGCCGGTTGTTGATAAGCATTTTGGGTCAAGCGGTTGGTGAATTTTTGGTACGTTTTGGGCTCGTTTTATCGATTAGTTTAGGGGCCAATCCATTAGTAAGAAAATTCTAGAAACGGGCCGTGAGCCCGAGTTAGTTTGAATAAATAAGTATGTCTAGCTAGTTGTAAACTCACACCTTTCTATCTAATTCTAGTTACGTTAAAGTTACGTTTTCTCATTTAGAAGAATTACCGCTTTGTAGTTTAGTCGGTTGTTCATCCCTTGGATGTCGGGATCGATCTAACCAAAAAACGGTTACTTACACCAAGATTACTACTTCTTTAAGTAGTAATTTGAATAGCTAGACTTTCACAAGTCGCTCTCTCCTCGGGTGTCGGAGTGGAGTCGAATACCGGTTACTTTTTCGTTCTCTCGTAATAATATTACTTTAGGTAATAAACCCTTCTAGTATATCATAACTACTTGAGCTGGAAGGTGCCTAAAATAATATATAATTACTTGGTTCGACGTTATTTTCATCTTTACTTTTCTGTTACTACGCTCTCGATACTTTACTTATAAGGATTTTGTTACTCTGTTTCGTTAGTTTTATAAGTAACAAACGTATTTTATGAATCCTTCCGTCTTTAATTTTCTTGCAATCTACAAACCATCTAACTATTTTTACGTTTCTTGTTGTTAAAATTCCACCGCATTTACATTTCTGCAATATTTACATTTCTGCTCATTTACATTTCTGCAATATTTACATTTCTGCACAATTTACAACTTTCATTTACCGCTTTATTTTACCGCTTTCTTTTATATATCTTTTATTTTAAGAAGCCTAGCATGACAGCCTGACAACCTGGCTAGGGGTGTAAAATGAAGTTGGGATTTATACGGAGAAAGGAGATATGATATAAAAATAGTTTTCGTCGTTAACATCTTATTTTAAGGTAACATTGAAGATTATATATAAATATTATATTCTTATTTCGGCGTATGAAAATGGGTTAGTCTTTAAGAGATTGCCACTAACGGTAGTTTTGACCTGGTTGAGATCTGGGTTCAGATTTCTCCACGATGGATGATTTTATTGTCTACACGTGGCCATTTATGAAACTACCGTTACATTGAAGATTACGTCGACTTAATTATATAATTTTATACATATGAAAATGAGTTGGCTTTTCAGAAGTCACTAGTAACCTTAATTATAAGATATTAACGACGATATCATTATTTTGGGTTTAGATATTTGATTAAAGATTATATATGAAATTATCATATTTTTACGTCAACGCTTGAAAATGAGTCAATCTTTTAGAGGTTGCTTTTAACGGGAATTTTGACCCGGTTGAGATCTGAATCCAGATTTCTCCACGATGGACAATTCAAATGTCTACACGTGGCTGTTTATGAGATAACCGTTACATTAAAGATGGCGTTGACATAATTATATAATAACTCATATATATGAAAATGTGTTAATCTTTCAGAGGTTACGCTTAATATTAAATCCAAAATATATACATGATGCTATTTTTATCATTATATTTCCGAATAACCTATGTTATCCCAACCGAGTTTTACACCCTTTGCTTCATAATCTAACTGATTTCTGTCAATTTAATTTTAACGGACACAACCAAATCAACTTATTGCTTCCAAAACCTCACGGAAATCCTTTTATAATTGGGCATCATCGAAAGGTTGTTTTTTCCCACACGCCTCCCTGTGGGATCGATGTCTGGTACTTGTACCACTTATATTACTTGTTGAGTTTTATCTAAAAACGACAGCAGACCGAGGTTTATACTTGGGCCGAGGTATGTTTGTTTGCATTTTTCTACAAAATCCTATCAGTCTTTTTGGCGCTGCTGTATTGACTTAGACGGTTGGGTTCGGTTGACTTTTTCCCGTTCCTTTGATAGTCTGAGAAAGATACAGTGTGTCGTTGAAAACACTGACGGACAAAGATAAAAACAAAAATACGAGAAAGGTTGATTAAGTTCCCTTGACCGGTTTTGGCGCCGTTGCCGGGGAGGTAACTGCAAAAGATAATCTTTCGATTTTGGGGAAGTTTAAAAGTCGATTTTTCTACCACCTTGTTAAGAAAATACAAAAATTGTTTATGTCAAGATTGTCGCACGGACAACTCCTACCGATTGACCCTGACATTGATAAAACCGTCAGACTACATAGATAGAAGCAAAAAGCCGAAAAAACATCTTCTTCTTCTACGATGGCTGACGAAAACATTTTTCACGAAGTTGATGGACCACCACCATTAGTTTTTCCTCACCAGGAAATTCCTCTTGGTGGCGGTGGCAACAACATTAATAATAATAACCCACCGGTTATTCCACCCATTTTTCAACCAGAGTTACCACATGTAAATCCACCACCTGTTAATCAGCAAATCCCACCTGCCGGTGACCCTGGATTGCAAAATCCACAAGGAAACCCAACAAATGGAATTTTGCAACCACCACCTATAATAAATCAACAGATTGAGGATGAGGAACAAAGTATTTTTCGTCTTGCAAACTCCAAAGATGGAAGTATGATAGATTATGTTATCGCTATTTTAAATCAGTTACATTCAGGGATACGTAACCCACAAATTGCTGCCACACATTTTGAACTAAAACCTGTAATGTTTCAAATGAAGCTACTTGTTCTCTTTCACTACACCAAACCCACGAACTTTCACCCAAACGCATAAGAGTAACGGACAATTTGCAGGATTGGCAATTGAAGATCCTCATGCTCATCTGAGATCTTTCATGGCAGTATCAGATTGTTTCAAATTACCGGGTGTATCAGACGATGCTTTGCGATTAAAACTTTTTCTATACTCTTTGAGTCACAAAGCACGCGACTGGTACAACTCGTTGAAACCGGATTCTGTAATTACATGGAATCAAATGGCAGAAAAATTCCTAAAAAAATATTTTCCATCTTTAAGGAATGCTCAGTCCAGAAATGATATTTGTACTTTTCAACAACTGGATGGCAAAGCAGTTCCCACTGCATGGGAACGTTTTAAGGAATTGTTGAGAAAGTGTCCTCACCATGGGATTCCATACTGCATTCAGTTAGAAACATTTTATCATGGTCTAAATGAAGGCGCCAGGCAAATGCTTGATGCCACTACAGGAGGAGCTTTCACAGCAAGATCTTATAACGAAGGATATCTCATCTTGAAGAGAATCTCTAACAACAATGGACATTGGGTAGACCCTAGGTCTATCTCCAACAGAAGTTCTGGCCTCAGAGACGCGGATACTCAAACAGCACTTGTTTCTTAGTTAAGTGACATAATGGCTACTGCCCTTAAGAAACTTACTACTGACAAGCAAATGGTGTCTAGTGTCCAATCTTCTGAAACCACTGAACTTCCTGTTCAATGCACCTATTGTCGCGGAGAACATCTTTTTGATGCCTGTCCTGGAAATCCCGAGCAGATGAATTATGTGGCTAGCACTAATTTCTTGAATGGACCTTTTGCTCCAACTTACAATCCTGGTTGGCGAAAGCATCCAAATCTTTCTTGGAATAGTCCCACTTTAAACCCTCAGTTACCAAAACTGCAAGGTCAGTCAAATAATGACAATTATAGACAGTCCAACTTTCAAAACCACGGACAGTCTAATTTTCAAAGCCAAAAAAGAGTGCATTTTCAAGATGAAGAAGCACCACGTTTTCAAAACACACCACAAAGTTCTTTTAAATATCATAGACACCAACAACAACAAGTCGAAGCATCTGGTTCTTTGGAATCAATGATGAAAGGGTTTATGACCCAAACTCAGGCTTCAATAAAAAATCTTGAAACTCAGATAGGTCAAATGGCCTTAGAGATCAAGAACAGGCCTACAGGTTCTTTACCTAGTGACACTAAGATCCCTCAGAGAGCAGGTAAGGAACATGTCAAGGCTGCCACTTTGAGAAATGGAAAAGAACTTAAAATACCAGAAAAGAAAAATAAAGATTTTGAAAAAAGTTTTGAACCATCTTCCAAGCAAATCATTCCATATCTGATCCAACTCCTTTAATTTTGCAAATACCTGACTCACCTGTTCCTGATTTTCCTTTGTTATCCTCCGGGGTGATAAATAAAAATCTAGAAACAAGGAGTGATTTTCAAAAAGAAATCAATAGGGATATATCACAATCCAGTGATAATCCCAAAGTTCCTGGTGATGTAAGTCCCAAAATTTCTGGTGAGAAATCTTTTCAAAACCCTAACCCGGGAATTTCTGAGACTACACCACCCATTGTGGAAACACCTGTCCCAAAACACTCCACTTCTAGGACTAAGACTCCTACTTCAGTCCCTTCCTATGTACCTTACCCCCAGAGGTTAAGGAATCAGAACAAAGAAATTCAGTTTAAAGAGTTTTTGGATATTTTCAAACAATTGCATATAAATATTCCATTGGTTGTGGCTATTGAGAAAATGCCAAATTATGCAAAATTTTTAAAAGATATTTTAAGCAAGAAAAAGAAACTGACTGAGTATGAGACTATAGCCCTAACCAAGGAGTGTAGTTCCTTGGAGACAAACAAAATTCCTCCAAAGTTAAAAGACCTAGGAAGGTTTACTATCCCATGTTCCATAGGAAGTAAAACCATAGGAAAAGATTTATGTGACTTAGGAGCCGGTATAAATCTGATGCCTCTTTCTGTTTTCAAGTCCCTAGGTATAGGTGAAGCTAGACCAACTACCATCTCTATCCAGTTGGCAGATAAGTCTATAGTTTGGCCTAAGGGAGAGATTGAGGATGTACTGGTCCGAGTTGATAAGTTTATCTTTCCTGCGGACTTTATTATTTTGGACTGTGAAGTAGATGCTGATATTCCTATCATTTTAGGAAGATCATTTCTTGCTACAGGTAGAACCCTAATAGTCCAAAAGGGAGAATTAACCATGAGAGTTCAGGACCAGGAAGTAACTTTTAGTGTCCTAGATTCCCTTAGGTATCCCAGAGAAAGAGAAGAATGTTCAACCCTAAGCATGATTGAGTATCACTGTCAAGATAAGAGTATAGGAGAAATTTTGGAAATGACTATGTCAAATAGTGATGAAGATGATGAATTTGAGGATTTAAAACCTCCATTAGTAAATGCTGCATTTGAGGTCTTAGATAACCAGGATAGGAAAACTCTAGTCCCTTCCTTGGAAATTCCACCAAACCTGGAGTTGAAACAACTCCCTTCTCATTTGAAGTATGCTTTCTTAGAAGAACTAGACAAACTGCCAATCATTATTTCATCCACCTTAGATACAGACCAAGAAAAGAATTTGGTACAAGTGCTGAAACAATATACCAAGGCCATAGGATGGACCATTGTTGATCTCAAGGGCATAAGTCCCACAATTTGTTAGCATAAAATCATTTTAGAAGAAACTAACTTCAACTCTGTTGAGCCTCAGAGGAGACTCAATCCATTAATGAAGGAATTTGTTAAAAAAGAAATTCTGAAATGGTTGGATGCTGGCATAATTTATTCTATTGCCAGTAGCAGTTGTGTCAGTCCCGTAGAAGGTGTCCCTAAGAAGGGAGGAGTTACTGTAATAACAAATGAAAAGAACGAACTTATTCCTACTAGAACAGTGACAGGATGGAGGATTTGTATGGACTATAGGAGACTTAACAAAGCCACCCAAAAAGACCATTTTCCACTACCCTTCATTGATCAGATGTTAGATAGACTAGCAGAAAAAGAGTTCTATTGTTTTCTAGATGGTTACTCCGAATATAATCAGATTGCAATTGCACCTGATGGTCAGGAGAAAACCACTTTCACATGTCCCTATGGAACTTTTGCTTTTAGAAGAATTCCTTTTGGACTTTGCAATGCACCTGCCACTTTCCAGAGATGTATGATGTCCATTTTTTCCGATATGCTAGAACAATCCATGGAAGTTTTTATGGATGACTTCTCAGTATATGGGACATCATATGAAAATTGTTTACAAAACCTGGAAAAGATTTTAAAAAGATGTGAAGAAACAAATTTGGTTTTAAATTGGGAAAAATGCCACTTTATGGTTAAAGAAGGCATTGTGTTAGGGCATTTGATTTCCAAAAGAGGCATTGAGGTAGATAGAGCAAAGTTGAAAGTAATTGAAAAATTACCTGAACCAACAACTGTTAAAGGCATCAGAAGTTTCTTAGGTCATGCTGGTTTTTACAGACGATTCATAAAAGATTTTTCAAAAATTTCTAAACCACTGTGTCTGCTATTACAACAGGATCATGCCTTTGATTTTAATGAGGATTGTAAAGCTGCTTTCACAATTCTGAAAAAGGCTTGGTCACTGCACTTGTGATAGTGACACCTGATTGGTCAAAACCTTTTGAAATAATGTGTGATGCCAGTGACTGGGCAGTTGGTGCAGTTCTAGGACAAAGAAGAGACAAAATATTCCACTCTATTTACTATTCTAGTAAAACTCTAAACAATGCTCAAATTAATTATACCACTACTGAGAAAGAATTATTAGCTGTGGTTTTTGCTTTTGAAAAGTTCAAATCATATTTAATGGGCACCAAGGTTATAGTTCACACTGACCATGCTGCTATTAAATACCTTATTTCTAAAAAAGATGCAAAACCTAGGCTGATAAGGTGGATCTTGTTGTTACAAGAATTTGATTTGGAGATTGTTGATAGAAAGGTTGTGAATAATCAGGTAGCCGATCATTTGTCTCGAATAGAAAAAACAGATCAACCAGCAGAAAGTTCTGACATCTGTGAAGTCTTCCCAGATGAAAGAATTTTATCTGCCAAACAATTGTCAGTACCTTGGTTTGCTGACATTGTTAATTATTTAGCCTGTGGAATTATTCCTAGAGAGCTAAATAAAAATTCAAAAAGGAAACTCATCCATGATTCTAGAATACATCTGTGGGATGACCCTTTCTTATTTAAAATTTGTGCAGATCAGGTAATCAGAAGATGCATCCCGAAAGAAGAAACCACTGAGATTCTACATCATTGCCACTCTGGACCATGTGGAGGTCATTTTGGAGGCAACAGAACTGCAGCCAAAGTTCTTCAATCAGGATTTTTCTAGCCTACCTTATATCATGATGCAAATATTTTTGTGAAAAGATGTGATGAAGGTCAGAGAAGTGGGAACATCTCTCAAAGAAATGAAATGCCACTCAATGGAATTCTAGAAATAGAATTGTTTGATGTGTGAGGCATCGATTTCATGGGACATTTTCCCATTTCCAATAACTGTGCTTACATTTTAGTAGCTGTTGATTACGTGTCCAAATGGGTGAAAGCTATGGCTTGCCACACCAATGATGCTAAAACCGTAATCAAATTTTTGCAAAAACAAATCTTCACCAGATTTGGCACACCACGTGCCCTGATCAGTGATGAGGGCACTCACTTCATAAACAATGTGTTAGAAAAAGTTTTAAAAAAATATGACATAAAACACAGAGTCGCCACAGGTTACCATCCTCAAACCAATGGTCTAGCTGAGTTGTCAAATAGAGAGATCAAAGGGATCCTATCTAAAGTGGTTAAGCCACATAGGAAGGATTGGGCATCTAAGCTTGAAGACGCTATGTGGGCTTACTGGACAGCTTATAAGACTCCCATTGGGATGTCTCCCTATAAGCTGGTTTTCGGAAAAGCATGTCATTTACCTTTGGAATTGGAACACAAAGCCTATTGGGCTATCAAAGAATTAAATATGAGTATTAATGATGCTGGAAATAAAAGGTTTTTGCAAATTTGTGAACTGGATGAGTTAAGAAACAGTTCTTATGAAAATGCCGAGCTTTATAAAGAAAAAACCAAAAAATGGCATGATCGTAAAATTGTTCCGAAACAAATCTCAGTCGGCCAGCAAGTACTCCTATTTAATTCTAGATTGAAATTGTTCCCTGGAAAATTGAACTCTAGATGGAATGGATCGTACCAGGTTTCCAAAGTTTATCCCTACGGAGTTATTGAACTGATAGATCCGGACAAGGGTACAACTTTTAAGGTGAATGGACAAATGGTCAAACCTTTCTATGATCCGATGGCACTGGCACAACAACCTGTAGAGGTTGTGAATCTCATTGAATCAGCTCCACAAGTTTAAAGGCTCTTGAAAAAGCCGAGTGTACATAAATAAATTAGTAGTTTAAATCAGCGTAATTTTAATTTTATTGTTTTGTAAATTTACTAAAGTCATCCAAATAAGGAAATTTAAAATTATCATCACTTTGATAATTTTAAACTAAGAAAAACCTTAGTCTTATTTTCTATATAATTCTTAATTGGTTTTATAGATTATAATATATGCTAAATTTTCTTTAAATTGACTTAGAAAATTTTAATTTTTAGATTTTATATTACATTGCTATAATTAGTTAGGTTTTAGTATGGTAGATATTAGTTTTAGTAAAATAAGTGTCAAGGTTGATTTCGTTAAGATTTGAGGTTAATCGGGTTAAAATTTTGGGACCAAAATGTAACAAAATTTGGCCCATAAGGAAATTTCAGTTTGGGCCACAAAAGTTTCGCAAAAGTATTAATTTTGGTCCTTCTGGTTAAACTTAACAGTCTTTGTGGTTTGTGTTGGAACAATCGGTTAAAACCGATTCATAAGAGAGAAAGGAAGAGTGGGTGGGACCCACATTATATTTGAAATTAAATAGATAAAACAAAAATAAACTTTTTTATCTGATTTTGGATATGGTACCATTGTGAAGCATTCGTGTACGAGTCTCTTATCCAATCGGGATGCCCTGTACCTGCGTCCTTCCCGGTCCTCTCGTACTAGGGAAAGGTCCTCTCGCCCTTATGCCCACGTCCCAATCGCCCTCCCGGAGGGATATGTGATTAAGGGTCCCGGTCTCGGAAGAGACGCAACATTACGCATAACCGCATGGATAAGCTCACACTAACCCATCAATTTAGGATCCAATTCGAGATTTTCCTGGAGTCAATTTTTGGATGAAAGTAAACATTTTGACAGAAAAAATGAATTAATGAAATTAAAGTAACCGATGGAATCGTCCGCTACGATACATAAGAAAAGTAGAATGAATCAGGAAAAACCTATGACTGCCTTTAGCTATTGTTCTTGAGAAATGACCCGTGTATACCTGATGCGGTAATTATTGTATATAAAAAGCGAAACAAGTTTTAACCTCTAATGCCTAGCCACTGTTACCCCATTCACAGGCAAGCGTACCTGATCGTGAGTAATATAGTGTAGGAAAGTCCAGGTATCGTATCTACCACTAGGAATGGTTAAGCTAGGAGTCTACCAAAGAATTAATCAGTTAATCTGGAAAATTGGGGTTTTGCTTTTGGAAAAATATTTTAAAAGACTAAAACAATTAACAACTAAATCCTAACCAAGAAGTGAAAAACTGATGAACAGACACACATTGGAGATAAATGAATCCATTATGGTTTACTTTCATAAAACATAGATTAATGATTGTTGTCAGAATTTAAGCACATAGCACCCAAGCATGAATATCTAAGATTATAAACCAGGCTTGTCTACCTAGTCCCAATACATAGACTGTTTGTCAGGCAATCTAGTATCAGCTATCCAATCCTATCTCTATTGCATGGAATTCTACTATCTGGCTGCTCTCGGTCCGAGCTACCACCTAACACAACTCTCCGTGTTACCGAAGTGAAGGTCAAGAAAGGTTGATTAACCTATCAGAGTCTATCTATCTTGGTCAAACAGACACACCCAACCAACGAGTTCAAATATCATACAATACAAATCAAACTGGAATCAAAGAGAAACATTCAACAAACCATTCATCTAATTAATAAAACAAATATCCAAAGTACTCAAACCATAATGAAAACACAAAAGGAATCAGTACATAGACACACTGATCATAAATGCATAAACAAACCAACTAAAGACCGGTAGATTTGTTGTAGCTGTTGTCCCTGAAAACAATGAAAATGAAGAAGAAATGGATGGAAATCCAATCAATAGGATGAAATCAATGAAGCTTTTATGAAAACTCAACAATGGAGAATAATTGCCCAATTAAGTAAAATGTGGATTCCAACACAAAACCCTAAACATCCTTTTCCTTTTAAAGGGAAAAGGAAGTTACAAAAGTTGTCAACAACAGCCCCCGAGGTTCCAAACCTCAAACAAGGGCTTAAACAAAATAAGATTGTTTGCAAAACAAGGAAACTAAACTAGAAAGCATTTTAAAGATAGATGATTCTGACTCTTCTCAACATCTGGGTACTACAATCTCCCCCTTTGAGAAGAAGTCAGAATGGTGGTGGAAGCTCCAGTGCAGGCTCCCACTTGGACATCTGCAGGTACTCTTCCCACTCGCCTATGATCCGTGCTCTCATCTGCATCGCAGCCTCTGCCCGTCTGTACATCATCCGCTCCTTAAGCTTCCTCTCGATCAACCTCATTGCCTCCAGCAGCTTTCCTTTTCCATCAATGATTCTCCGACTTGGAACCTGATCCGCCAGCAGTCTGCTCTGCATGCCATTATAGACATAGAGGAGGGTCCCGTCGCAGAACCTGGAGAGCTCTCCAAACCTCATAAACCTGCGCTCCTTCTTCTTCTGAGTGATGTACAGGACTCCGTGCTCAGGTATCCTGGTTGGCATGTAAGGCGTGTAGGCATCGATACCAGGAACGAGCAGGTTCGGTCTCAGCAGGTTGACCTTCGGCTGGCGGCTTTCTATGGCAAGCTGGTAGTCCGTCACTCTCGCGAGAGAGATTGCGTGACGGACGTATTTCTTCAGTATCTCCGTGCCATCTCTGTAGTGCCTTGGTCGGAGGATCGGGCCTTGGAGGTATTTGATGATCGTGAGAAGGTCTTCTAGATGCACCCGATCTAAGTCAGCTTCTGTGAAGGTCCAGTTCTGCAGTTCACCTCGAGGGACACCGGTGCCGTACATGCGAACATCATATTCAAGGAATAACTGATGGCCGTGTCTGTAGGGGCGCATGGCAGTTACCTTGGTAAAGCGACGTCTGATCCTCTGGCGTCCATGAGTGGCCCAGTTGCACATTCGCTGATGTACGTATGCTGTCCTCCGTCTCTTGTTCTTGATGTGAGAGATCCCGAAGTAGACTTTTCGGGACCAGGCGTGCAGCTTCTCTTGCTGGTAGATGCGGGTGAACGTTTCTTCTAGGAATGGGCGGAAGATGATGGAGTGGTTCCAGTTGAGCTGGATGACAGTTGGAGCATCGGTTTCTGGATCAGTAGAGTGGACTGTCCGTGGGGCTTCTGGAGTTGGGAACTTGAGCGCTGAGAGGAGGTTGGCGTAGTCAGGATCCTTGACGAGGTCGTCTCCCTTCTGATAGACCCTTAGGCTCTGAGCTAGCGACCGCAAGATCTTCCGGGCTGCTTCCGGAATCTGGAACTCTGAGGGTTCGGTCGGCGCTGCTTCTGGGAGAACGGCATCAATCTGAGCCGTGTCCGTCATCTGAGGAAACTGAACTGCCTCCCCTTCCGGAATCCTCTCATATCTCCAACTCCCCATGTCCGGAATGTCTTCATCCTCAGAGTCGACATAGGGAGCTTCGGCGGTCTCGAAGTCTGTGGGAGCGCTCGAGGGGGCGGCTGAGGAACCTGGAGCTGGAGCTGATGAACCGGAGCCGGAACCAGGTTGGAGGTCGGTGCGAAGCCGTTTTGCAGCTTGTACCTCCCCCTCATGAGGACCTGGTGCGGAGTCATCAGGGTCATCATGCCTCCTCTTCGAAGGCTGAGCCTGGGACCGACACACGGCCTCCAGTTCTCTAATTCGTTGTTGTAGCAGCTCGATCTGGGCAGCTTGATCTCGGACTTGGGCGGACAGGCGGTCATTCTGAGTGGTGTATGAGGTGACCATCATCAAGTGCTCCACCTCAGTGACGTAGCCTGGGATCGGAGGAAGGTCGCCCGAAGTCGGAGGAGCGAGCCTGAGGACATCTTCAGTTGGCCTGGGAATGGGAGCTTCAGTAGAAGGGGCAGCCTCCGAATGTTTGCCCTTGATCCTCCGTTTGAGCTCGTAGAGCTCCGCATCCCGGTCTTCTTGAAGCTTGCGCGACGCCTCAAGATCGGCTAGTCTCTTCCTCTCCGTCTCGGCCAAGGCTTTCTCGAGTGCCTCGACCCGCGCGTCCCGAGCCTGATTGGCTTGCTCCACGGCTAATAACCTGCTTTGGACGACTTTAAGGATGTCGTCCGAATCCGTCGGACCTATAAGTCCCGTTGGTGCAGGGGCGGTTTTAGGGATTCCGCCCGAATCCGTCAGGCTCAAAGGCCCCGGTGTTGCGTGAGCATCTTTATAGACTTTGCTCGAGTCTGTCGGACCCGGTCCCGGAAAAACTAAACCCGGTGCCACTTGGGCTCCAGTTGACGAGTAGAGTCCTAAAGAGGTACTCTCTCGGCCCGATGTCACCGCTGGTATAATGCTGACGGTGTCGGGGCTTCCGGTGGATCCTCGAAGGGCGTCCAATGACGCACCAACTCTCCCCGTTCCGGCCTCGCCACTTGGGCGGGCAGATGAAGCATCCACAAGTGTCCTAGTCAAATGAACAACCCTGAAGGTGTCTGTGAGTGGTTCTAGGACGACTGGTGCACGGAAAGATGTCGAGAGGTGGGGCAGAGCCTCTCTCATTTCAACACCGGCAGACTCCGATTGAGTGGCCGGTGGAAGTTGAGCTAAATCCCCGTGAGAATGTGAAACGACCATCTGTTGAGAGATGGCCGAGTGGCTGGTTTGGGCGTGCAATTGCGTTGGTTGGCTGCCAACGACTTGACCTGACGTCAACGAGTGACCGGTCTGTGTGAGGGTTGCCTCTGTGGGGGTTGGACTCTGGGCTAAAGGGATATCCAAATCTAACCTGTGCGGTTCTTCTTCTACATCCGCCTCCTCTAACTGAGCCCAAGGCTCGCTCAACTGGACCTCTACGTCTTCGGTCTCTTTTTCTCTGCTCTCTCTCTCCTTTTCTCCCCTCTCTCTTTCTTCTTCCTCTTCGCTGTCTTCTCGACCCCAGCCGGTAGCAACTTCGGCCTCACCTTCTTCCTCCTGACCAACAGTTCGGTCATCCGACGCCAGATCCGCAATAAGAGTGGGATCACCAGAAATCCGGTCGTCGTTGAAGGAGGAGGTGGCTTCATCCAAATCTATCACCTGGGCCTTCCCACCCTTTGGTGGATCTGATAGTTGAAACTCGGAGTCGGATCCGTAGTCAACTTGCTCTGATTCTGTTGCCTCGTCATCGGGCTCACGACGATCCGTAGGAGTGTGCTCGGAAGAGTCGTGACCGTCGGAGTTGTCGCCAGAAGGATCGCCAGACGGTTCTGCTGCCTGAGTGGTGACGGCCGCCGAGTGAGGTGGTGGAGGAACATGTGCTTGTTCTTGTGGGGAAGCTTCCACGTCCTCCCCAGTAGGTTGTTGCGGCGGCGTCGGCGATCGGCGTTCTTTAGATGACGAGTGGATAGGAGACTGCTGAAGGGTTCCCATATACTGTTTTACCCTGAAGTGACTCGTGTACTCGCGCAAGCGGACGGCATCAGTAGACTCCTCTACAACTGTAGGAGTGCGAGCACGAGTGGCACGGTTCTGAATCATGGTCTGGTATGCACCGGCTCTGGAGGTGTGCGGAGTGGCAGATGTACCGACAATTCTACCCGCTCCTCCCCTTACGTCAACTCTCATCACTCCCGAGCCAGAAGCTCCCCCACTGGAGCTCTGGCCCGCCGTACCTGAGGTACGGCTTCTAGTAAGGACGGGTTGCACGTCTTGGGCAGGGCTCCCCGGTTCTGAGGAGTCCGTAGACGTGTCTTCTAAGCCTATGGATATACGGTACATCCTAACACTCACTGACCTGCGGTCTGCCATGTTGAGTACGATTGCCGGTATGTGCATCTCTACCTGACCAGGTCTCAGATTCTTCTTGTTGGCTCGGCCTATCTGTTGGCTTTCAAAGCGGAGGTGGCTTGATCTGCGTCGGACTGCTCGGTTCTGGTTCATGTGGTCTCGAATGACCAGGCTGAAGAAGCGCATCCAAGGGATGGATGTGTGTTTTGTGCGTCCCGGTCCAGCTCTGACATCACCGATGATGTCCGCCCATATTTGCTGAGCAAAGTCGATCCGCCTTCCGTAGGCGACCGCATGGAAAATGTGCCAGAACTGGGTGGATGCCTTGTCCACTCCATGGGTCTTTGAAGAGATCGTCCAGTTGAGTATGTTGAAGAATGAGTACCAGATTGGGGGCAGCATTCCCTGTGAGATCTGGGAGATTCCTCTCGGCCTGTTGTTCTCGGTGAAGTGGACTCCGACAGCGAGCACTTCGCTGAACAGTTCAGGTCCCGACACGAGAGGGTCAAACGGGGCCTCCGGAGTTGCAGCTGGCAGACGAAGGATTCTGCGAAGATCCTCCATAGTGAAGGCCAGATCAGTCTGGTCCACTCGGCCGATGATGGTTTGCACTCCGTCCCGGTTCTCAACACGGGAAGTGTTCCAGAACTGCTGCAGATAAATCATCGGAATGTCAGCAGTGGCTTGCATCGCGTATGCAAGGGGATGTGCTCGGAGAATCTCGAGAACAACGTCATCTTGGACGGTGAAGTTCGCCAAGTCAACGAACTGGTTGTTCTGGTGGATCTCGACGATGTCTGTCGGGTTGATCAGTGCGAGATCAGCAGCGTTGGCGACGGGTGAAGTAGGAGCAATTGGTTGTTGATCAGCCATTTCTGCAATATATTAAGTGTTAGAAACAATATGACGTGAAAAGGCTATACCCTCGACTAGACGCGAGTCGGAAAACCTCGAAATCCCAACAAAGGGTGTTTCGTATTTTCCGAGTCGAAAAACGAGCAAACAGTACGAGGGGAGTTTTCCGATTCGGAAAAGGCTGTTTTCCGAGTCGGAATACTCAACACTTGGGAAAAATAGCATAAGGATAAACAGACAGGTTTTCCGATTCGGAAAAGGATGTTTTCCGAATCGGGAAACTCCCACACTTAGAGAGGAAAGCTTGTGGGTTTTCCGAGTCGGAAAACATGGTTTTCCGATTCGGAAAATGTCAATACTTAGAAAATTTTGGCAAAACTTGGTCTCTCGATCGAGTCGGAAAACCTTGGAAACCCATAAGGGTAGTTCCACGTTTTCCGAGTCGGAAAAGAAGCAACTGAAAACCGAGACCAAGTCCGATTCGGAAAACATAGTTTTCCGAATCGGAAAACATACAATAAGACTCATCGTTTTCCGATGCGGAAAACTTGAATGTTCAAGTTTTCCGATTCGGAAAACTTGAATGTTCAAGTTTTCCGAGTCGGAAAACCGAGACCGTTCGAGTTCTCCACTTAGAAACCGCTCAAAAACCGTCGATCTAAGGCCCTAAACTATCAACATTCATCCTAAATCAGTTTATAACAACATTATAAGCAACAATGGATCGTTTTAACGTCCCGAAATCCCATTCCAAGAAGTTTGGGTTTCGGGTAAGTTTTAAAACTTTTAGGCTTCGATCCAGACAATAGAACGCATGATTTAGATGTTAAAACTATATAAGGGTTGATCGTTTACTTACCAGGAATCCGAAAATGTAAAGAAATCAACGATCGGAGCAATAACGAGCGAAAACCGGAATCGAGCGCGAAGTGGGTTCGGGTGAGAATTCAGAGAGAAAAAGATGAAAATTTGAAATTTGTGAAAAGTAATTCTTGAAAACCGGTATTTATATTTTTACCGAATTACACTGTGTTTGGGTCAAAAACACTGTGTTTGGCTCTCCTTGCTCTCTTAACCCGACTTTCACCATTTGGCAAAAACCACCCCTGGACTTGAAGTTTGAGTAAACTTACAATCAAGTCCCTGAACTTGTATTTTAAGAAAATTTTCAAAACAGACCCTGGACTACAAGTTTCACAAGATTTGCAAAACGAGTCCCTGAACTTTAAGAAGCAGAAAGTGGCAAAGTTAGTCCCCGAACTTGTAAGTTCAAGACATGTACTCTACCGCCCCCTGAACTTTCAAGTTCACAAAAAGTTACAAGTTCAGCTCTCAATTCCCGAGAAAGGAGACTTACCTGGTTCGTCTCGCTGGGTTTAGACCGAGTCCTGGTCTGAAGTAACCAGAAGTCGTTGTGAGGATTCACACCTACAAAATAGAATATAAGAGTGGTATCCAAGGTGATATGGATCCGAGAACGTCAGTAGGCACATCAAACAGTAAATGTAGGACTTATTACTCCCCCCGATTCATGCAATATCTACAGAATACCTCCAGACTCCCCCTACACATATGCATATACAGCAAGAACTCCCGACTCCCCCTAGACCTCAGGCAGGGAGGTCTAGCATTCCTAACTTGCTTAGGAGGAAAAAGTGACGCTTCTCATCAAACGGCTTGGTGAACAAATCAGCAAGCTGATAGTCACTCTCAACAAAGTATAGTTCAATGTTACCTTTCTCGACGTGATCTTTGATGAAATGATATCGAATGTCGATATGCTTCGTCCGAGAATGTTGAACCGGATTTGCCGTGATCTGTATTGCACTTTTGGAGTCGCAGTAGATGGGAATTCGATGCATGGTGTATCCAAAGTCAGCTAGTTGGGTTTTCATCCACAGAACTTGCGAGCAGCAGCAGGCGGCGGCTACATATTCTGCCCCCGCGGTGGATAAAGAAACGCAAGTCTGCTTCCGGGATGACCAACTGACTAACTTGTCCCCGAGAAATTGACAAGCACCAGAAGTGCTTTTCCTGTTAAGCTTACAACCTGCATGGTCTGAGTCTGTATATGCAATTAGTTCAAAACCAGAATCCTTTGGGTACCAAAGGCCAAAATCCGGTGTGCCCTTCAGATACCTAAGGATTCTCTTGACTGCAGACAGATGTGAATCCCGTGGGTCACACTGAAAACGAGCGCAGACACCCGTGGAGAAGACGATATCTGGTCTACTAGATGTGAGATATAAAAGGGAACCAATGATTGCCCTATAAGTTTTCTGGTCAACCGGTTTACCAGAAGTATCTGCAGAGAGTTGAAAGTTTCTGGGCATTGGTGTGGCCGCAGAGTTTGAGCCACCGAAATCAAAACGTTTTAAGAGGTCTTGAACATATTTGGCTTGATTTATGAAAATGCCATCTGGGCGTTGTCGAACTTGAAGTCCTAAAAAGAACGTCAGCTCGCCCATCATGCTCATTTTGAATTGGGATTTCATGGTGTTCTCAAACTCTTGGCACATCTCAGGTTTTCTAGATGCAAAGATAATGTCATCCACGTATATCTGAACGATAATTAAATCTTTACCTGACTTTTTGAGAAACAGAGTGGGATCGATAGTACCTTTCTTGTAGCCAACTCCGAGTAAGTAGTCAGTGAGAGTTTCGTACCATGCCCTCGGAGCTTGCTTTAGACCGTAAAGCGCCTTGTCCAAAATGTAGACGTGATTCGGGAATCGAGAATCGACGAACCCTTCCGGTTGCTCGACGTACACTTCTTCTTGAAGGACTCCATTCAGGAAGGCACATTTGACATCCATCTGATAGACTGTCATGTTTTTGTGTGCAGCATACGCAAGGAAGATTCGGATCGCTTCGATTCGGGCTACTGGCGCGTACGTCTCATCATAGTCGATGCCCTCTTGTTGGCGATAACCCTTGGCGACCAGGCGAGCTTTGTTCCGGATAATGAGATTATTTTCGTCGGTTTTGTTCCGGAGTATCCACTTGAGGCCAATGATTGTCTTTCCCCATGGTCGTTCTACCAAGCGCCAAACCTTGTTTCTCTCGAATTCGGCCAGCTCATCTTGCATGGCGATCACCCAGTCGGGATCGGTGAGAGCTTGCCAAACATCAGATGGTTCAAAATCGCTCAAGAATCCACCGAATAGGATCAGATTTTCAGTGTGCTTTGCAGATCGGGTGTTTACAGGTTGTGAGGGACTCCCGATGATCTGGGAGGGGGGATGATCTTTTGTCCACCTGCGAGTGTGAGGGTGAGTGACATAAGTCTGTCGGTTGTTGGTGGCGTCGTTCTCATCTTGCACAGCAAAGACCTCTTCTAGGTTCCCACTTGATGTGCCTTCAGTCTGGTTAACCCGCGGTGCAGCCTCTAACCGGGGCTCTCTAACTACCTGAGCATATGATCGTTGGGCCGTGCTCGGGGAAGGTAGTGGAGCTTCTTCTGGAATTAGAGTAAGAACAGGGTGCGGAGTCTGTTCTTGATCAGATGCCGGTGAAGCTGCGGATGAAACTTCAGATGGGGGAGCCGCGGACTCAGGTGTCACGGAGTGAGTTGAAGTGCTAGAGGAGGGCTCCGTGACGAAGGCATCAGAAGTCACTGTGGTTGTGGTTGAACCTGTTGGAGCAGGAACTACGATTGGACTCGTTAGAGTGTGCAGATCGTATTCCGCGAGATCTAAAAAGTCTAAAGCAGAAAAGTTAGAAGACGGATCTGTGCTCGGTGGTGAAGGGAACAATTCAGGGAAAGATGCAGACACACTACTAGAACTAGCATTCAGATAGGTTTCAGATTCAGAGAAATCAACATTTGAGCTTTCCAGGATAGTTCGGGTCCGTTTGTTGAAAATCCGGTAAGCCTTAGAGTTATGTGAGTATCCGATGAAGATAGACTCATCAGACTTAGGGTCAAACTTACCCAAATTATCCCGGTCATTAAGAACATAGCATTTACAACCAAAAACTCTAAAGAAGTCAATGTTTGGCTTACGCTGTTCGACCATCTCGTAAGCGGTTTTACCAGTCCGCTTTACGATCAGGGTCCGGTTTTGCGTGTAACATGCTGTGGAAACGGCTTCAGCCCAAAACTGTTGAGGAACTCCAGAGTGAGCCATCATGGATCTTGCTGCTTCGACCAACGTCCGGTTCTTCCTTTCTACGACCCCATTCTGTTGAGGTGTGCGAACTGCCGAGAAGTTGTGAGTGATCCCCACTTCTTCGAGAAAGGATTGCAGCTTTGCGTTGCGGAACTCAGTACCGTTGTCGCTACGCATTTTCCTCACCCGACGACCCAAGAGAACTTGTGTGCGTTTGATGAAGGCTATGATTCGTTCAGCAGCTTCTAATTTGTCTCGGAGAAATTCAATCCAAGTGAACCTAGAGAATTCGTCTACGAGAACCAGCATGTACTTCTTTCGGGCAAGACTTTCTACTCTCATAGGTCCACAAAGATCCATGTGTATCAGGTCGAGGGGACTTTGGCAATTCGTATCCATTCTCGGTGGATGAGAGCTTCTGGTCATCTTTCCTTGTTCGCACGCAGGACAAAGAGTATCCTTGTAAAGGCGAAGCTCAGGTAGTCCCCTAACTAATCCCTTAGAAACCAGCTTGTTCATATCTTTGAAGTTCTGATGACATAGTCTGCGGTGCCATAACCAACTGTCCCCTTTTGATGCTTTTGAGAGCAGACAGATCGCATTCTTCGGGTTAGCTTCAAACTGGGGGTGTGTTTGAGGGATTGAACGGAAGACGGTTGTGTAGAGATTGCCATTTCGCCTGGCGGAGAGAATAGCATTGTTGTCTTCATCGTTCACGTCACTTCCGTACTGAAAGGTCTTCACCCAGTATCCGTTATCACAGAACTGGCTGGAGCTAAACATGTTGTACCCCAATCCCTCCACATAACGTACACCCTTGATGATGTACTTTCCATTGGTGATTTTTCCCGACCCTAATATCGGCAACGGCGTTCTGTCGGCAGTCTTTATGTATCCCTCAAACTTCTCAACGTAGTCGAAGATGAAGGACCGCTGCCCAGTCATGTGTGTGTGAGCCCCCGAGTCAAAGTACCACACATGACTGATCTGCAAAACAATTAGGCTTGTTTAGGGACCCATTGCCAAATGGGTTCCTTAGGGTCAGAAACAATTGAATTGGTCGATGCAGTCTCCTTTTCGGATTTCTCCTTAGGCTTAGGGGACTGCACTGACGAGGAAGGTTTCCCTTTTCCTCTTTTTCTCCCTCTTCTCTTTCGAGATTTGATTTTAGGCACATCAGCATTAAAGGAATCATAAACACCATAGCGCAGAAAATTGTCAAACATAAAGCACATGTCATTACGCAAAGAGTCAAAAGCATGAGTTAAATGTCGATTACGTTTTACAGGCATGTTTGAATTAATTCCTACACTAGGTGGAGCATAGCCAAGACCCGCACGGTTAGGACTGTGCTGCTTAGGGAAAGCTTGAAAAGAGTTGGGTCTTCCTTGGTGATTCTTCCTCGGTGGCTTCACTTCCTGTCCACCATCCTTCTTCCTCCCATCTGCATTACGAGCATGGTGTGAGTTAGATGACGGTTTAATAGGAGAAGAGTTGCCACCCTTTCCAGAAGATGTTTTTGAAAATTTAGGTTTTGTGGAAGAGAAAGGTTGCTTTGGTTTTAACTGAGAGGTCTCACCCACTTCAAAGCTGCTTGAATTAAGGTCAAGACTTTTAATGGGTTTAGCTGAGTTACGAGCATCGTTAGACTTTGAATGCTTTTTCTGGAGTCCTTTGGGTGCGTGAGGCTTAACTGACTTCTCCTTGTCAGTACCAACACATTTTCCACCCTTAGGGTTACTGTTCTCAGAAACAGGAGCTCGTGACTCAACGGACTTCTCAGGTTTTACAAAAACAGATTTTGGCCCTTTTGGGATAAAGCCTGAAGGATCATCACCTTCATCTAAGAACACCTTCAGATCGTATTCAACATTAGGATCATGGATAGTCTTTGGTTCAGTTATCCTATGGTGTGAGTTGAGGGGTTCATCATCATCTGACAGTAAGGTGTAATAGTCCTCTAAATCCGTAATAGATTTGGTTTGGGGAGTAACTATCGGATGGTTGAGGAGTGGAGTAGTCTTATCATTAACTGATTCTGAAAGGTGTGCAAAGTACATGACTTTTCTTTTTAAAATGGAATTTGACACACGTTGATTGGTTAAGGCTACACGATAATTGATCTTTTCATCATGATCAAGTTCTCTTGTAATTTCTGAATGAACATTTAGGAGAACATATCGTGCCTTAAGATCCGCAACCTTAATTTGAAAATCAGTAAAGTTTGAGGCTGCGGTCTCACACTCTGAAGACATTCTAATTCTCTCGGCATTTGCCTCGATCAAGTCTTTCTTCAAAGTGTGAACCAAGTTGTCTTTTTCAGAAATAAGCCCTTTCAGATTCAGTATCTGATGTTGACATGCGTCCAGATCCATGGCTTTTAGTCTAAGTCCAAACATTTCCTTTTCTAGTTCGACTAGGTCAGGACCCTTAGTTGCGGAAACATCCTCTGGTGGGATAACTAAGGTCTCTTCTGAAAAATCCATCTTCCTAGTGTCATAACTAGTGTTCAGGTCTGAGTAGTTGATGGGCGGCATAGCTACCCTAGGGGTCCTAGCTTTGATGCCTTCCCATGTGGACTTAGTGTTGGTTGGATCACTGGCTGGGACAAACATAGGTTTGTTGGGAGCAGGGCTAGTGGGTGGACTGCTAGAGGTGCTATTTGTTGGACTGACGGTCGTGGTTATGGTCTCACCATTTATAACTTCGGTATATGTGACAGTCTGTCTAACAAATTCCTCGGTCACATGTCCTCCTACTAGGGCAGGTTTGGGTTTGGAGGCGGCCATGTCCTCAAAATTGTACAGATTAGAAGGTGCCTTTTCTAAAACATGGTTTTCTGACAATCCTAGTCCGGGTCTGGCTTTATAGAAAGGATTTTTGTTGGCATGCTGTGTAAGAATGCTCAAGGTCTGTTCAGATTGTCCTCTTTTAAAGTTGTTATCTCCAAGCTCTTGAATTTTGGAAAACAGTCTAGTTCTTTCTTCTGAAAGCAACTGGAATTTTATTTGAAGCTCTCCATGGTCACTGTTAAGTTTCTCATGGGTTTTCTGAAGACAACTGAGTTTGTTGGACAAATTGGACTCTCTGACGCTAGACTCAAGAGTCTCACGATTGTACACTATAGTCAAGTCCTCAAGAGAGCTTTTGTATATGGCACTGTCGATTCTAAATTTTGTGACGAGAGATCGTTCCGATTGGAGACATCTCTCAAGTTCACAAATTCTAGATTCTAACATTGTCACATCATCAGTTAAGTCAGGAATAGTGGATACCTCAGAAGCGTCGAGGTCTCGATATGTGCTGGGGCCAACAGCTTCAGGTCCTTCGAAGTCTGCCATCAAACACGGACCCCCAACAAGATGATCTTCCTCGTCTGAGCTTTCTTCCTCACACACCCAGTTTTCCTCATCGACTAGCAAAGCAACTCCCTTCTCTTTCTTCCTCATCAATGCTGCCTTCTTCTCAAAGTATGCAGCATCCTTGTATCTGACAGGGCAGTTGTTCGCATAGTGACCCAGCTTACCACATTTGAAGCAGGATGTAGTGGCACTAGCGGTCTTTTGAGGAGCTTGGGTAGGAGCACCACTATTCACCGGAGCTGGAGGAGCATTCAACCTTTGATCACCAATCTCAACAGGACCTTGATGATGTCCTTCTCTCGGGGTTTGCCTGGAAGAACCACTCTGATGGTTGCCTTCTGGATAGTTCCTTTCTTGATCTTGTCCATATCCCCGACCACCTTGACTGCCTTCAAATCTTCCATATCTTCCATCATCACGTCTTCCATCTTGGCCACCTTCGTACCCGTTGCCATATCCTTGACGATCAATGTATCCTGATTCAGGTGTGTAGTTTCTCTGGTTTTGGCGAAAGTTGAAATGAGAGACTTGTCCTCTCCAATCTCCCTGTTCTCCAGGACCTCCCTGATAGTCCAGGTAGGTGTTATCTCTGTAGCTTCCCCTTGCTTCCCTATACTGGCCTTGATCACCACGGTATCTTCCTGGATGCTGATTCTGATATCTGTCCCCTTGCTGGTGTCCTCCTCTTCCTTGATTTCCAAACTGAACTCGTTCCTGCTGGTAGTGTCCACCTCGGCCCTGCCCCATCCTTCCTCCACTGGGGTATCCAGATCCCCTAGGTCTGCTGTATCCACGTTTGGAATTCAGCTTTTGTACGCTATTAGAGATGAGGGCAAGGGACTCATTCACATGAAAGAGTTCATCATCAGAGATTGAGATGATTAATGGATCATCTGGATGTTGATAGCTTGGATTATAGTTCGAGTTGAACTCTTGGTAGTTTGAACCATAGTTCCCGTTGAACTCCTGATTGTAGTTCTCCTGATAGTGCTGAGGTGGTGAGTGGTTGAATTGCTGAGGAGATGAGTTGCTGTACTGTTGATGCTGGAAGGGAGCTGAGTTTGATCCTCCACATGGTACTGCCGCGAGTGCCAGAGGGTCAACAGCATTTTTGAACTTGCCGCCAGTGATGAATTCCTCATGCTGAACCATCATGCTAAAAAGGTCATGTAGACCCATAATCCCCAGATTTCGGCTCAGCTGTAAGTTGATTGCCAGATTCTGCCATGCCGATGTCAGGTTCTTCAGGAACTTAACATTCACCTCGTACTTTGACTTTTCTATCCCGAGTCTTCGTAGGTCGTTCACGAAGGCGTTCAGTCTTTGATAAGACTCGGTGAGGGATTCGGTTTCCCTGGCTTTGAAGCCTTCATAAGCGTTTAAGGCACTTTCCTTTTGACTCTCGAGGGCGGTGTCACCTCCCTGCATCTGTTGCTCTATTTCTAACCAAACGTCTCGTGCGTTTGTCAGACTATCCACTCTTGCGTACATATCATTAGGAAGAGCCATAATCAGAAGGGTCAGTGCACGCTTGTCAACAAGGTGCCGGGCTCTTTGTTCTGGATTGAACATCTCAACTGGCTTTTCGACTACATATGACGGAAGTTCGGGACACGTATCTGTTTTGGGAACAGCGGCAACTGTAACAATTGGTCGGATTGGGCCTTCACGGATTGACTTCATGAGATTTCCGTCGAGCATGTCTAGGAAGTGTATCATCCGGCGTTTCCATTGTTGGTACTCGCCCATCACCAGGACAGGAGGGCGAGTTTCGGAGCCAATCCCCAGGATTTCCTTCGATATTTCTGGGAAAAGAATGAGACCTCCTTGTAAGATTCACTTGGCTTGAGCACAGAAAGGTTTTGAAAAAGCTGATGTTTCGAGCGCCTCGGGACACAGAAAGCTTGGTAAAAGTAAAAGGTTTTGAAAGCAAGCTTAGTGTCAAATTTGAGAAACAAAATGGCAAGAGTTTCGGCTCAAAGAGGCGAAATCCGACTTGGAAACAGATGTTTTCCGATTCGGATTTGGCTCAAAACAGTATGGTACGGAAAACACTCTTTTCCGATTCGGAAAATGAGCTTTTCCGATTCGGAAAAGGTGGGTGCGGAAAAGGGACTCGGAAAAGAGAGAAGTTTCTCAAGAGCAAGACCCCGAGTCAGAGACTCGTTTTCCGATTCGGAAAACAGAGTTTTCCGATTCGGAAAAGGAGAGTTCTCCGATTCGGAGAATGAGCAATTTCCGACTCGGAAAATTTGAGCTGATATTTCAGCTCTTGTTTTCCGATTCGGAAAACCTGCACAGAAAGCTCGAAGAATTTCTCAAAAACACTTAAAAACCTCTTAAAAATAAGTGTTTAGACCCCCAAAAAGTAGGAAAATGCTTAGAAAACTATGGGGAATCACTTAACACTTAATTTAAGCCCTTTTAAAACACCTTTTGAATTGAAAATCCAAAAGTTTTGAAAAACTCAAAAACTTGAAAACCTTTAGAACCTTTTTAAAATCAAACCAAAAGCCAAGGAATCAACAAGATTGGCTCTGATACCAATTGTTGTCCCTGAAAACAATGAAAATGAAGAAGAAATGGATGGAAATCCAATCAATAGGATGAAATCAATGAAGCTTTTATGAAAACTCAACAATGGAGAATAATTGCCCAATTAAGTAAAATGTGGATTCCAACACAAAACCCTAAACATCCTTTTCCTTTTAAAGGGAAAAGGAAGTTACAAAAGTTGTCAACAACAGCCCCCGAGGTTCCAAACCTCAAACAAGGGCTTAAACAAAATAAGATTGTTTGCAAAACAAGGAAACTAAACTAGAAAGCATTTTAAAGATAGATGATTCTGACTCTTCTCAACATCTGGGTACTACAGTAGCATTCCCTCGAATCTCCTCCGTAGTCGATCATCGAGCCTCCATCTTCTTGGGTTGGAAACCCTAAGCGGCTCCCAACATCAAACCTAATATGAACTATGAGAGATTTACAGAAAAGTGAATTAATTGGATTAATTCTGAATGCCTCAACTGAATGACCCAAAGGCTGTATTTATAAAACCCCGTCAGACCCCTTTTCACGTTCGCGAAACGGCATCTTCACGGAGCGAAACACTTAATGATCAAACCCTAATCTTCTGGAAGCTTCCGAGTGAGAAAAAACGAACTTCGCGGCGCGAGCAGTGCAAAATCAGCTTCCGAGATCTTCCAAAATATTCTTCTTGCCTTATCTGTTGAAGATCCGTCTTTTGGAGGAAGTTATCTGTCTTCGGGAGCAAGAAAACCGTCTTAGGAGCCAAGAAAAGTGAATATTTCCAAGGTCTGCACAAAAGTCTTCTTTTTGACGCTTTTCACCCTCGTTTTTTACTTTTACGCACAAGCACCTCCAAAACCTACAAAATTAGGATTTACACCTTCTTAAGTCAAACAGTATAAAAAAACACTCTCAAAATGAAGATAAAAGTGGGGAACTGATGCGAGTAAAATATGTATAATTTTGGAGTTATCAAAATTCCCACACTTAAGATTTGCTTGTCCTCAAGCAAACATCTGATAAAATAAGAAGAATAACGACAAAATTATCCTCCACCCATGATCATGCTTTGAAAGAACGAGGATAGTCGCAAGAAATCACACACAAGTCAAACACAATTCAGAGCCTCACAAGTCATCAAAGTCATGCTCAACCTTTTACCCTCACAAAGTATATATCAATCAAGTGTATCGCTCAAGGGGTAATATGTTATATATGAAGTGATCACACTGATACTCGACCTCTTACCAAACGCATAAGCTTGTCACCAAATCTCATATCCACCACTGAAAAGTTGTCAACCGTCAAGAGGACTTTAGGGTTGTAACGTTAGGCTAAGGGTAAAGGGTAGGATAAAGGATATATAAAAGTGACTAAGGGTTGTAGCAAAAACCTAAAAACCAATCAGTTTAAGAATCCAAATTAATCATCTGACTTTTTGAGATTTTTAAAGCTCGGGATACTATCACTTTCACTTTTATATCGGCCTAAGCATATTGATTATTTGTGGCTCGATATTTTTCTTTTCTTTTAAGCACATCGACTCTCTTGATTTTTCTCGCCCCATGGTTGGGAACTGATGATTGGCTTTGTCTACAAGGATTTTGGATTTGTTCATAATGATCAAATTATATCTGGCCTTGTTTCCACTTTTCCAGTCATTCTAGATACAATTTTAAAATATTGGATTTTCCGTTATTTAAATCGCGTATCTCCGTCACTTGTAGTGATTTATCATTCAATGAATGACTGAAAAATTATCTACCTAATCCTCTTTTTGATGAGTCGTTCTCTCTTTTGACTTCTCTTTTTCTTTTCTTTTCCCTTTTTTTCTTGAGTAGCAACTATGTTGCTTTTTAGAGCATCTCCAAGAGCTTTGCTATATTTTTTCTAAATTAGAGAATAGGTGATCAAAATTTCTAAAATTTTATTTTTTTGATCTCCAACAGCTTTGCTATTTTAGAGGCTTTATCATCAATTATATTATTAAAATATACATTATATTTATTATCCCAATAAACTTTTTAAAAACTTTTAAAGAATAAATTATGTCATTGGTGGAATGCATTAAAAAAATGTTTCTCTCTCATCATTTAGAAGTTTTGGAGAAATCTCTATATTTAGAGAAAACCCTAAAATTTTCTATTTTAGCAATTGGTTTAGCAATGCTGTTGGAGCAACTTAGGAAAAAAACTCACTTTTTTCTTTTTAGCATGCTGTTGAGATGTCTTACTCATTTTTTCTTTCTCTTCTTCTATCTTTTATCTCTACAATCCCTTAATCCTCTTTTTTGTCAGATTCATAAAACGGACCAAAAACATCAAAAGCTTCCAAATTTAAGCTATGGCCAAAAGATAGATAAAATGAATGGGCTAAGGATATATATATATGTGGGTAAAGAAATGAAAAGGCTAAGGCTCAAAGGGGTTTCAAGGAATAAAGTACTAAATGTGAGTACTTTCAATAAAATGGCTAGGCAAATCAGATAACCTTATAATGAGATTATCTGACGAAGGCTAAGTGGGTTGAAACGAAGGCCTCTATCAGTGCAATGGTGACATACTTTCCTTATGTGATCTCGACTGTTGGGTTTTTTCGGGTCGGATAAACATATAATTAATTACGCAGCGGATAAAAACTAACCCGAACAAAGATCCAACCGCAGTTTATCAAAGACAATTATCAAGGGGGTTTTCTCGCGTTTACCTTTTGACAATACGAATAATCCTCCGGATGCTAGTAAGGGATACACCGCTACTGCACCACCGTGAGACTGGCTGCTAGACCGCCTTGGACTTGATCGCAAAAACTCCGGCGTGTGTGTGCTTGTGTGCGTGGCCGGTGGCCAAGGAGAGAGAGAGAGAGAGAGAGAGAGAGAGAGAGAGAGAGAGAGAGAGAGAGAGAGAGAGGTTTGTGATTCTTGGTGAAGAAGTTAGAATGAAATCAGATTAATTTTCTATTACCCTAACCCTATATTTAAATAGGTAATTATGGTAATGATACAGAATCCAAACCAAATACGAACTCTCAATAATTACCTTAATTAATTTATACTTATCAATTAAGTAATTATCTATAAATAATAAATAAAAAATTTATTATTTATTTCTCTCTTAATAATTAATTCAACCTAATTAATTATTTCCACACATTTAATCCAATAGGTCTCGGGTTGGGTGTGTAGCAGTGTGACCCACTAGTGTCTTATAACATTGGACACAATAACCCTAATTACTGTCTTGCACATAATCCCTTCAGACTTCCACTTGTGCCAGACCAGTAACTTAACTGTTATCATTAGCCTAAGGAGGTCCCTAGCTAGACACTTAGGTTAACCAGGTTATAAGATCTCTTATAGCCAGAGATACGATTCATATTTGAACTGTACACAGGTTCATTCCCTTTACACACGATATTTCTAAAGTGAGTTTTAGACATGGAGCTGAGATAGTTCAATCATAAACTCAAGTATTTCATGACTCTGATCTCGATTGCCTGCAGTAACGGAACTTCCAAATAACCTACTGTTATTCTATCCGAGTGTGGCCACGCATTTCTGCCAATCTTAATCGTCAGGGGGCCCGGAAATATCTCTCCATAAAGAAGGTGTAAATCCCTTCTTGACTACCCGCATCTACAACCATGGCTTCCGCTGCATCTAGTCATACCCCTTATGGCCACCCTGTTACGGTGCAGCGTTAGAGCATGCTAAGAGTACAGCAGTCCTCATGATTACAGACCAGATATCTCAGGTCAAAGGACAACCTATCATCAAGTCGATGCTTATGACATAGGCTCCATGAAGCAGACTTGAAATTGGTCACCTCCAATACTCATTCACTCTGATAAGTATTTATGAATGTCTAACTATACCAACTGTATATCAAACACTTCATAATAGCGTTATAACCCTACTGAGATTCCCAGATAAGCAATTAAGCACAATAAGGACAAACAAACAAAAGTTTACTTAACCCCCTCCCCACACTTAAAAATTGCAATGTCCTCAATGCAATAACAATTAAAGCATGTATGCGGAAAGGTAAAAAGATAAAGAACGAATACTGCCTGGGTTAAGGAAACTGAAGCTCCGATGAACAACTGATATCCAATATCGTACAACTGATTCGAGGGTCTACACACCAAATCTGAAAAACTAAAAACAAAAACAAACAAACTAAAAAGAAAAAAAAATAAAAAGATAGATAGTACGGTACAACCAAATCGAATCAATAATATCCAAACAAATCATCGAACCAAACAATCAATGGGGTCCACGGAATTGGTCCCACCACTGATCATAACTCTCGTAACCTGGAGGACTCGGGTCTTGTGGGTGCCACACATCATACTGCGGTGGTGGTGATGGTCGGAACTCAGGGTTTGTGAAGAAACCCATCAATGACTGGTTCTGCCAGCCAAGTGATCTATGAATCTGAACATCATGATAGTGCGTACGTGACGAGAGACCCTGAAAAGCTGTATACGCATCCCAGTCGGGCGGTATCTGATCTGATCCTGAGGGTCCTGCCTCGTCATGCTGCTGCTGATGCTGTGGCTGATGGGGTTCCCGCATCTCCTGGTCCTCCGGCTCTACTCTCATACCAATCCATAGCCAAGAACTCCCAACTCCTCTCTCTATCACTCTCATCCCCTTCAGCTGATGCTGATCTATGACCTAACTCTCCCAAACAAGTCAAAGAGGTTGTCATCTCTGGCGTCAAAATCCCATGGGCAGAAGCTAGTCGGGTGATGTAGTGACCACCTAAAAGTCCACTCGAGGTCCGGAATCCCTTAGCTCCAGTAAGAAAGTCTGCTATGATAAATGCTAGATGGGTGTGGCGGTCTCGGCTCACTAACTGATGAAGTAACCACAGCTCGAAGTCTCCTATCTTATCCTGACTGGACTTCCTCTGGTTCATGGTGTAGGCTATCATCCTATGTAGGACTCTATGCTCCGGGTCTACTAGGTTACCAGACTTGGTGTTGGACCGTCGGTACTGTCCACGGCCAAGCTGGCTCCATAACTCGCTATAATCCAAATCCTCCGGTGGAGCTAGGGCACACTGTCCTATATAATACTCAAAGTAATCTGTATCTACCATCCCAGCAGTGTAAAGTCCAAGGGATACAGCGAACTGTGCTAAGGACTGCCTAAACCATCGGCCACCCAAACGATACTGAATACAAGACCGTCTCACACTCTCCTTCCCTCGCTCCTCATCAAAGGAATAGGTCACAATAAACTCCAAAGTCAACTCTCGGTATACAGACTCACGAAGATCTACGACGGTCTTCCAAGCCATACCACTAAGCTCACCCTCTGGCCCATATTGACTCCTCTCAAAGTATCTCAGAATGTGTCCTGCCGCCTGGATACCTTGCAGAAAACCCCAATCCAATGTCCGGCCAATCTCAATGTGGCGACCTTTGATCGCCTCCAACTCCTTGGTCAGCTCTTCCCGGTCGTGCTGCGGATGCGGCCCAAAGTGTAGGAACTCGTGCTCGCCTGATGCAGTCGTAAGGTTCATACGGTGACGTTACAAGAACACACTCAGAAGTTAATGCACATACTTGATAGAAATGAAGGTACCCTTCCCACACTTAGTTATTGATCACACTTTATTAAATTACTAAAGAGATGGGAACCTACAAAAATTTTAAAAGCCAAGAAATTTTGACCAAATAGGTTCCCACACTTAGAATTTAATCTATCCCCTTACAAAATATAAAATTAAGCAAAAAGGATAATATCAAGCGTTTAACAAGTCATGCAAAAATTGGCCAAAAACATAACTTGACAAAAGTGTAGTTAATTACTTAGTGCAAGAAGAAACCACTATTAAAGCACGTATCAAGAACATACACCATCAAGAATAATTGCCAAAAAGAAAAACCCAATCTTCCCACCCTTAGCGTTTGACCGTATTTTTCCACTTTGAAAACCGATGGGAACCCATTTTTAAAAATAATTCCCTATTTGATTTGGTGTTCTCACACTTAAAGTCTTGCAAAAGTTGGCGTTTTAAAGATAAAGCATAAAACGACGCCAAAAACTTGGGTTTTCACAACGAGGTGAAAGACCCACAAGATTCTATATAAAAAAATGCTTACGGTCAAAACACCAAAAAGTGGAACGATAACATTTCAAACAAACCAAGGCAACCATTCAAGAAATCACTAATAACGGAACGAGCACTTCCAAAACCCAAAGATTCACACTTTTCGCCAAAACGATAGATTGCACCTTCCCGTTTAACAATTGACCATGATTCTTTTTATAAAAACCAAAGTGATGAGAATCTTTTTCAACATAAAAAACTCTAAGGTTTTTCGCAAAGTGGGTTCCCACACTTAAAAGTTTTACCATCTAGTTTTTTTTTTCAAAAATAATTTAGTACCAAAAACTTGTCTGGATGGTAAAATAGGCTTCAAGCATCGTCATTTAAAAACTTGTTTATTTGAAAATTTTGGTTAGTGCTTGGAAGCTTTTAAAAAAAACGATCAATTACCAATGGAAAAGATGACATCTTTGAGCAAACCAAACATGGCCAAGAACATGAAATCAAGCAACAAAATTTAACAATTACGCACACGATTATGTTTTCCCCAACAATCATCCATTCAAAACCTAGTAAAACTAAGTTGGGAAAACTAATCCAAAAAGCTTTGTGAAAAGAGAGCTTATCAAAATCCTTTGTAAAATCAACAATATATCCATGCTAACAAGCTTCTTAACACCGTAAGATTTAACAAATGAGCACAACAAATGGTTTTCCACACAATTCAGTGGCGGAACACAAGCCTAATAATTGCAGGGGCCGAACTTAGCCTCATGTACATTATCAAAAGCGCAAAAATAAACATTATCCAAAGTTGTAACATATGAAAACTCTAATACAAGACATTAAATGTGAAAAATGTCAAACATCATAATTCAAAGTGGAACTCATCGATCTTTGGCGGCTTTAAAGTCTTGCACAATGTCTTCCAAGCTAATCTTTTCTGCGATTTCCCTTTCAATAAACAAGACCAACGAGTCATTCAAAAACTCATCTTCCATTTTGTTCCGCAACCTTGTTTTCACAATATTCATGGCTGAAAATGATCTCTCTGTCGTTGCCGTAGAAACCGGGAGAGTAAGTATCAAACTTACTACTCGATAAACAAGATCAAAAGTGCTTTCTCTTCTCGTCCTTACCAACCATTGACACAATTCTGAAATTGATGATAGTTGCTTATAGTCTGCATGTTGAATAACATCAATATCATAATGTAGAAGTTGCGTCTTCAGAATAGTTTTTTCATGATCACTGAAATCTTCAGGATAAAACTTCTCCACCAATTGACATACATCAACACCTCGAAAAGGCTCACATGCATTTTTAGGATCCAAAGCTGATGAAAGACGAAGCAACTCCATTGAACTATCATTAAAACGATGATTCAACTCCATTAATTGACAATTAATGGCTTCATGAAAAATATCCACTCGATAATGATGTTCAAGTGTATGATCACTGCGTTCTTTACGAGCCCGAGCCCCTCGGCTAAAGTAGGAAGAAGACAAGTTCGGAATTTCTATGCTCCGTACCTAACAAAAAGACAAGTTAAAAAATAAACGAGTTAGAAATATCCACTTGGTAATTAATTATAGTTAAGTGTACGACAATTATATCGTGAACCTGACAAAATGATTTAACAAGGCTAAGTAAACCATCCCATCTTTCATCCTTCATTTTTTGCAGTAATACTTTGGTAGATGCAACTACCCTCAATGCATTAAAAATATCTTGATCTTGTTTTTGTAAAGCTTAACAAAGAAAGTCAGTGATCTCCATTATTTCTTTTTCCAGATGCAAGATAAAAATAAACTCAAATGTCTTCATAGCCTCATATGCGGAATCGACATCTCCTTTAATCGAACCACTTCCTTCCTCAACAATTTTAAGCAAAACCTCACATGTTGGACTGAACATTTTAGTTAGGCTAGAAACCGACCTAAAATGAGAACTCCATCTAGTATCTTCGGCTCGTTGTAATGTACCAATCTGGTTGAGACCTCTACCGGTCTCTAATTCATCAACAGAAATCAAGTATGCAATTTGCTCGGCTTGTGCATCTCGGAGTTGGTCAGTGCGTTTAGAAGAAGCACCAACAACATTAACAACAAAAGACAACTGATTAAAGAACTTACGTAGTGCTATAACTCCTTGTGAGGCGGCTGTTAATGCCAATTGCAACCGATGAGCAAGACAATGAACATAATATGCATATTGACAATCATTTAGAATCAATGCTTGCAAACCTTTGAACTGGCCACGCATATTACTTGCACCATCATACCCTTGACCACGGATAGATTTAACATCAAGATTGTAATGCGACAATAGAGAATAAATCCCATCCTTGAGAGTTTGTGCTGTAGTGTCAGGTACGTGAACAAGCCCAATGAAACGTTCTGTAATGAAGCCATCTTTATTTACAAATCTTAAAACAATAGACATTTGCTCTTTGTGAGACTAGTCTCGTGCTTCATCAACAAGTAAACAAAACCTTCTACCACCGATCTCTTCACAAATCATTCGTCTCATCTTACTTGAAATAAGATTCAGAATTTCTTTTTGAATCAACGGTGATGTATACGATGAATATTTAGGAGCAGTACGTAACAATTCTTTAATCTCGGTGCTAAAATGACCAATTGCCTCCAACATTTCAAGAAAATTCCCTCTGTTAATGGAATCTGGTCTTTCATCATGTCCTCTAAATGCAATTGCTTGAGAGGCACACAAACGAACTGCATATATGTAACACCCTGCTAAAGCGGAAACACGAAGTGCTACAGTCAAGATTTCATAACGATAGGAGATACATAACACCAACCATTCATAAATAAAATTTAAATAGTATTTTACAAAAGTACATCCCAACCAGAAATTAAATGTTTACAATTCGTTCACGAAACAAAATAACTAGCACAAATAGATTGGTGATCACTAAGTTCCATAAAAGCCTTATCAAACCTTCGGATTTCCTGAAAAGCATGTTAAAAGAGACGTCAACTACGAGAGTTGGTGAGTTCACAGGTTTTTATATGCACAAAAATTTTACATGCAGACACATTATAAGATAAATTACTGGATCTTTTAACCAATCACAACCACGTGTATACTTGGACGTTCGCTCACGCCAAAATACACAATTATGCATAAGATATGTAAAACTTCGAGCCACTACCAAACCGTTAACCCCAACGAATACCTCAGAGGTGGTTGCTAACCACATGGGCGGAACGTTCGTGCGAACTACCTCAGCGGTGGAACTCACGTCCACATGGGTAGGGCGTCTTTCAACGAGTACCACAGCAGTGGGATCTTCTGCCCCACATGTGTAGTCGTTACTTCAGAAATAGTGCACCCTTCACTCGTCAGTCCTTCGGGTGGGTATTGGTACCAAATAGCGCTATCCACTAAGTCCATAGGCTCCTAAATGAGTTAATGGTAGTGTATATTCTAAGGGGCAAACTTTACTCGCACATATCGTCACAATGCATACTCACAAAATCATGCTAAAAAGCATACGTGTACACAATTCATTTAACCATGCTAAAAGCATACGTGTACATAATTCATTTAACCATGCTAAAAGCATACGTGTACATAATTCATTTAACCATGCTAAAAGCATACGTGTACATAATTCACCAAACGTTGCTAGAAAGCAAATTTTTCATAACTTTTATTAACAACATGCTTTTCACCCCAAATACGTAAAAACGTTAAAAACGGGGCTGTGAATACTCACCTCGGGTGATTTAAGCGTTCAACAAATGTTAGTGCGTGCGCGAATCCCGGCTCCGAAACTAAAGTTTCCCTAAATCATAAGTGATTAATGTAAGTTCCAAGTCCAACGGTCCATATCTTAATAAATCGTATCGATGTCCTATATAATGCCTTTACTATATTTGTTATGTTCAACTTAATATATAATAACTTTTTGTTGGTTAAAATTATGATCCAAACACATGGGAACTAAAGATATTTGTAAATTAACATTTTTGGATAATTTCAAATCTGGCAGATTTGGTCCATTGTAAAGGTGTCTTCAATAAACATATTTCCAAAGAGATTTAGGTCTCCAAAATTTTACCTACTGGAATTTGGGATTTTAGCAACATTCCCATAATTTTTCATAATTTTTGGAAGTGTTCTTCATATTTTAAGAATTTTTATAAAATCAGTAGGCATCTTTCATTTACAGAAAAACATGTCAGGAAAGTTTGCTTCATAAATAATTCATTTCTCCACCAAATCACGAATTTCAAAAGGGATTTTCTAGAGGACACATATACCAAGCTAATGAGACAAGTTTCATATCATTTGGGTGGTTTTTGAGGGAGATATGGCCTCTTAAAGTTGTGCATGTGCAATCTGCCACAATGGGACAGCCTACACCACTAACTTAATTTCATTGGTTGAAGCCTCAAAAGTCCACCATATGACATGATTTTGGATTCTTTGGAAAGCTAACTCAGAGAACTTGAGTTTTGAATCAAAAATTGTGCATTTTGGATAATTTGTTCAAGAGATATGCATGCATAAAGATGAATAACTTTTCTGACTGAAAGCTGATGAGTTTCAAAAAGTTTTTAGTTGGTTGAATGGGTTTCCCTTCGAATTTTTGAGTGATTCAAAAGAGATTTTCTTCCTAACTCATTAAATTTCAATCTATCAAATTTTTGTAAGAAAATACCTCAATTTACTATACTTTTGAAACGTTTAAACATGCATGCAAAAATTAGACAGATTCTGTCCAGATTCACAACCTCCTTTTCAACCATCAAACACATGAAATCATAAGTTTTCTTGGGGATTTCATGCTCTTAACCATAAACTCATATTGTTTAACTAATATTTTAATAAAATAACTTTGAATAACAATATAACACATGCATGCATCATCAAATAAATTTTCTATCCAAAACAAGTGTCAAAACACCATAAACTAGTGATTTCACTCATCATCCTTGTGTTTTTATGGGGAAATCATAGATTTTTGCCACATTCGAACGTTTTAACACATTTTCATGGCTAAATCTCTTCCTCAAACATCAAGGATGATGTTCATCCAACAAAGAGGATTAAAACCCCATAAAAAGATGAAGAAAAGGCCCCAAATGGGTTCAAAATCGAAGTTAAACCATTATACATTGTGTCTTACCTTTGAATACACCAAGAACACCTTTAATCTAGCTTCAAAACCTCAAAAAAATTCCAGATTATTAGTGATAATAGGGCAGGAATTTAGAGAGAAAAAGAGAGAATTTTAGAGAGAGAAAAGGTTAGAGAGAGAGAGAGTTTTGAAAAATGAAGTGAAGTGATGGTGATGGTGTGTTGTTTAAGAAAAAGAAAAGGAGAGGGAATAGGGGGGGGGGGGGTGGCCGGCCCCTTAGTGGGTCCCACCTCTCTCCAATTTTCTTTTATTTTTTTTGTTGAATTAATTAAATAAAAACACTGGTTTTTTAACCGTGTCGGTTTTTCGGTTTTCGGTAGAAACCGATTTTTCGAAGGAAATTTTTGGATCATTTTAGTTATTTTACTTATTTTAAAATAAAATAACTTAATTTTTCTAAAAATTACCTTTAATTTGGCATTATAGGATTTTCGGACCGGTACGGGCTTTTCGGGCAAATTTTCGGGACTTTTAGGTTTTAGCCTAAATTTTTCACGCCAACTAACCTAGTTTCATTTAGAAACTTAATTAACTAGTTTTTAACCTACGGAAACGCTACTGAGTGGATTAAATGAGTAGCTAACCTGAAGGTCAAAACTGACAGTTGTCACAATATATAGAAGCCATCAATCTCAATCTATTCTTCTCTCGTTCTTTAGTTGTAAATTTCACAAACACATTCCGTATATCTTGAGCCTTGTTCAACAAATCATCCCATCCCTTTTGAGCAACATTATGGGAAGATGTACACTCAGTTTTATGTGTTGCAATAAAGCACATCTTTTTCCACCAACTTTCTTCCACTTTCGAAATCCATCTTTACAAAATGCTTGTTGGCTAGGTCCAGAAGGCTTGTTAAAAAGAAAGCACGGGAAACAAAATGCTGCATCTAAAGTTACCGAATATTCAATCCAAGGATATAACCTAAACCAAGAAGCTTGAAAACTGCGTTTATGAGTTTCTGGTCTAGATCTTGGATATGCAGAAAGTGTTGGTTGAAGAGGACCAAGATTCATATAAGCTCGTCGAACTGTATCTTGTTGATTAATGGGATAATCATAAATTTGAAGACGTAAACCAGGATCTCGTTCAGGTGTACTAAGATCAATATCATCAATTTTAGTTTGTGCTTTTTTGCAAGGGTTTTCAGTAATCGGAACACTAGATGTATTTGGTGTCTCCTCGGGATCTTGAGAAGAACTAGGATTCTTTCTTTTAAAAAATCCATGAATGGTAGTTTGATTTTTCATGTTAATCTACATGTCAACAAAACAAAAACAACAAATGACACAAATATATAGTCCATTATATAAATGGCTAAACCTATAATTATAAATTTCAATGTAAAATTAACATTATAACAGTAAATCACAATTAAAAAAATTAAATCAACTATGGCCAAGTACCTAAATCACTAAATCTTATCGGTTATCATATATTCATACTCACAATATATAACAAGAAATTTATAAACCTTTCTATTTTTACAAGTTACAAGAAATATAAATAATAAAAGATATCAATAACACATTAAGAATGTAAAAAGTAAAAAGCTAACCTTAAAAGATGGATGACTGATCAAAGAAAATGTTGTTTGCTAATTTTGCTTGAAATATGATTTCCAAGAAAAGTTGGATATGAAAGCAAGAGGGTAGAAGATTTTTTACTGGATCAAATTTAATGGAAAAAAGAATCGTCAAGAGTAAGACGTCAATTAAGTTTGACGTTGACGTCAATTTACTTGGAGAAGAAGTGGTCAAAAGTGAGAAATTGAATTTGGAATTTAGCATTATGGGATGCTATATGGGCTTTGGGCTTTGTGTAAATTGTCAGCAAAAAAAAAAGAAGCAAAAAGGATAGAAATATCTTAGGTAGGTGGCCAGATTAAAATATTTAAAGAAAGTCTATAGGCTACAAAATTATTCCTACTTAGAAGAAAAAAAGTCAATGGGGCCATGGCCCCCTTTGGCCTTCATGGCCTTCCGCCACTGACACAATTATTCAAACAATTCAAGCAAAAACCAAATTGGGGAAGAACCACCATTAAAGCTTCAACAATGGAGTTTATCAACAACTAATCCATGGAAATTCATCAAATCAAACATGCTAGCAAGTTTAACAACCTAAAACATGCATCAATTAAGCACACACAATTGGTTTCCCCCACCCATCACATAATTCACACTAGAAATCAATTTGGGGGAAAACCACCATGGAAACACCTTAAAATTCGAAATTGGAGAAGGAGAAGAAGAGATTATACCTTGGGAGCCATGGAATTGCAAAGAATTCGAACCTAAGAGAGAAAGAAACTGAAAAACGAAGGCTAAAGAGGGGTTTCGCAGCGCAAGAAGCAAGAGAGAAGTGACAATAACCCTAGATTTCGCATTTTAAAAACGGGGTCTATTTTTCAAAAATTTCAATTTTGGTCCCTGCACTCTTTTCGCGGCGCGAAACTTAAAATTTCGCGAAAGCGAAACACTTTCTGTCCAAAGTTTGAAAAAATCTTTTGCTCAAAAATCGATTTGGTTGACTCCATTTGACTCTACTGACTCAAACTTAACTAAAACTAAAAGAAAAACTGAAAAACGACTACTACACGGGGGTTATGCACCCTTGTTTGAAACCAAACACCCTTCACATGCAATTAAGCTAGGGTGGTAATAGTGGTACATACCTGGGATTACTGTAATGACCAGAGTTTAGAAGTTAGATCTAAAGTTAGTTACTCGTTAAAAATGACCCTCTTTGAAAAGATTTTGGGAGTTAGGGGTGAAAAATGTCATTTTTATTTAATGTTTGGAAGTTGGACTTATACCATAAATGGTATGGGCTTAGCCCTTTAGCCCATACTATTTATAGGCTAATCTAGGGTTTTACCATTTTGGGGAAACTTTTAGTGTGTGTGGTTGGTGTGTGTTTTCTTGGAGGTCAAGATTTGTGCTACACTCATCTTCAAGGTCGAGATTTCATCACCAAGGTTAGTTTCGATGCCCTTTTAGCTAAGGAAATGTTGATAATTGATGTAGGATTACCTTGGATTGTTGAGGAAGCGTTTTAGATCAAGCTAGAATCGATTTTCGGCTGATTTTAGCCTTTTTTCCGGAATCTGGTTGTGTTTCCCGAATTGGGAACTCATGTTCCCCGAATCGGGAATCATGTTTCCCGAACCGGGAATTCATGTTTCCCGAATCGGGAATTCATGTCTCCCGAATCGGGAAAGCATTTAACCCGAATCGGGATTTTGCTTGGGTGATTGGGTGGAAACTCGTTTCTTCGTTTGCCTTTCCCAAATTGGAAAATCTATGATTTCCGAATCGAGGGATTTGGCCAACTTAGTCGTCACTTTGACCTCGTATCGTTTGAATTCGGGATTTTGGAGTAGGATGCCTCCCGAATCGGGAATTGGCGTTTCCCGAATCGGGAATTGCCATTTCCCGAATCGGGAGTGGTAGTGTCCCGAATCGGGATTCTTGAGTCGGGTTTTGGGGGGTCTGCAACGTTAGGGTTAGTTTTCGGAGAAGGTTTTCCATAGTAGTTTAACCCCCGTGCTGGGTCTGCCTAGGGGTATCCTAGTTGTGGGTTTTTCTAAGTGCGAATCACTAATGCCTTAGGAATTTGTACAGATACCGGGAGTTAGAGTAAGCAGCGAGTTAAGCTCAGGTGAGTTCCCTTTCCCGAAAACGAATGGACTGCTTTTATTGTTTTAAACATATCCATTCGATTTGCAAACGTTTTGATGATATTAATGTGATTTGTGAAATTATAAATGGTTGAGAATACTGTATTGATGATCATCATATACATGCTATTTTACCCTTTCGGGATTGCATCGTGAGTAATAAGTACCATGGGACCGTACATCCCTGGGAAGTTTAGTGGTGTGAGGCACGGACTACGTCCGTCACTCCTTAAATGAGAATCGGGGAGATCCGGCCACGTAAGGTTGATTGTGGGATGGTGCGAGGCACGGACTATGTCCGTCACTCCTTAAATTGTGTATCCGGGGGATCCGGCCATCCGGTTGTTGTATTGTGATTTTATTACTCATAACGCTTTCCTGTTTATTTGAGATATCTGAATTTACGGCCAGCGGGCCGGAACTGTGTTTTAAACTGTTTCTGAGGGAATTCACTAGACCTTTCGGTCTAACCCTCGTTTTCAAAATCTCAAACTTTTTTCAGGGAAAGATCGTGAGGCAAGAGGCAAGGGGAAGGTAGGCGTTTAGAGTAGCGCTACCGGTAGAAGTTTAGTGTTTATCCTAAATTTAGAATCTCAGCTGTGGAGGGTTGTTCCGCATGCACTCTTAGACCACCTACTTTTGAGTTGATGTTTACGATACTGAGTATTTACATCACTGGGATTTATATTACATGCATGTTATTATCATTATGGGTTTTGGGCTGTTACAATTACCAATTTACCTTTGTGTGATCCACCAGGTAGAGTTGCGCACCACTTATCGCTCCGGTTTGTGTTCTGTTTCTTTGCAGAATGAGTGTACGGGTTTGGTATCTTTGGAATCAGATCCTTTAGATACTCCATTATGTGCGTTGGTTCATCCAATTGCTTTTGGCAACTGGCTTCCCAAAAAGGATCTTCGTACTGATTTACGTGGGGATTAACCTGACAAAACAAAGGCTCATCGTTAGTATCATCACACTCAGATATTCGGAGATTTACCTCTAGCTGAATGGGGGATAGATTTTCTTTTGGAGTTTGTTCCTTATATCCCTCTTGCTCAAAGTCTTCGCCATTCTTCTCGGGAGGCAACCCGAGCATTTTCTTTCGTTTTTCATTTTTAGTGTTTTTCGAGTGTGTTTTTGCTAATGTTTTTGTTTGTTATTGCTTAGATAACCATACGGAGGAGATAGAAACCAGAATCGAGAAAATCCGATGCACGACGAAAGTTTTCAAAAAAGTGGAAACAGTGAGCTCTTCGCGATCGTGAGTTTTTAACTCTCGCGACGCGAAGTCAGTTGATGGTTGAGAAATTAGACAAAGTATGGTTATCACTTAGTGTTTAAAAAGCCGAAGTCTTCCCACACTTAAAGTTTAAGAGATTTAAAGTTAAAAACATGAAGAATCAACTTTTGGTGAGAGAAAAAGAGTTTTGGGTTAGTTAGGCAAAGAAAATAAATTTTTTTTAACAGAAAGCTTTTCGCGTTCGCGAGAATTAAGCTTCGCGCCGCGAAGAATTTTTTTTACGGATACCTGGTTTCGCGGAGCGAAAACCTTTCTGTCCACTTTTTTCAAATTTTGACCGAAGCGATTTGGGTATCAATCCTAGACACGACTAGCTACTCTAAGACTCTAAAAACACACCAAAGACTAAAAAAACTTGAAAACTTACGGGTTGCCTCCTGAGAAGCGCTTGTTTTTGTCATGAGTCTCGAGCCTGACTCCAGGTTTAAGCACTCCCGTTTGAAACAAAACACCCTTCACTTGCAATTAAGCAAGGGTGATAGTAGTGGTACATACCTGGGCTTACTGATTTACCTTTGTGTGATCCACCAGGTAGAGTTGCGCACCACTTATCATACCGGTTCTCATCATGTCTCCTTGCAGAATGAACATCAGATTTGCGCGAGTTTGGCCTAAGATCCTTTAAATATGTCGTTAGGGATGTTGGGTTAACCAATTGTTTTTGACAATTGGCTTCCCAAAAAGGATCTTGTGCCAATACTCCTTGAACTGTGCGTGGGTTACCCTGTGAAAACGATAACACTTTGTTAGACTCATCCTTATTAATCAATGGAGGACTTACCGTTTGCTGAGGAGGTGTTTGATCCGACGATGATTCTTCGGGTAGATCATCTTGCATTAAAGCTCCGAGTCCATCTAGGCAGTCATCATCAAAGTATTCTTCGGTTGCATTAACCTGCCATGAAAACTCTTCGTCAGAATTAGACCATGGTGGAAGTACCTCATGTTGAATCCATGAATCCTCTATTGGTAGCACAAGCTTTTCGATAACGGTTTGATCCACGGAATTTATCATTATTGTCGGAGGCTCTTCGATTGGTTGTTTGTCATTTGGTCGGGCATCTTCTTGTAATGAAAGTTCAACACCCTTCCCGAACCAAGTACCTTCCACCTCCATCTTTGAGTACGAATCCTGTCCAAGTAAAATTTTTTCGTTAGAATCACTGTTAACCTTAATACTTGGATAGCTTACCTATGGCTGAATGGTAGAGTGAGTTAGCCATTCGGATTTCTCCATTGATTCTCGCATTCTTTCTGATTCCTCCCTCATCTTACGCATCGAATCTGCAAATGAGTCGAAATTCCGTAGGCGGTCCTCCCAATCTTGTTCTTTTGATTCCCAAGAAGGCTGATCATCCGATTGTTCATCCATCGTCTCATCCTGTAAAATTAAAGAACTCTTAGAACCCTCAGATTTAACACATGGATGATTTACCTTTTGTTGTATATATGATTGATTCGCCACGGGTTTTTCAAATTACTTTTTTAGCGTTAACTCATGTTGGCGATTCCTAATTATCCACATCGGTACATCATCATCGGGAGTCTTATCGTAATCCTCCATATCTGCAAAAGAAACAAAACAAATACCCGGCGTAGCACGAAAAATATAAAAGAAAAAATTAAAAACTAAACTAGAAAGCAAATAACTTAATCGGGAATAAATTCCCAATCAAGGATCGATTAATCAACTAAACTCTAGTATTCCCCTAAGCAACCATTCCCCAGCAACGACGCCAAAAACTTGATGCGGTAATTTTTGTATATAAAAAGCGAAACAAGTTTTAACCTCTAATGCCTCACCACTGTTACCACATTCGCAGGCAAGCGTACCTGATCGTGAGTAATATCGTGTAGGAAAGTCCAGGTATCGTATCTACCACTGGGAACGGTTAAGCTAAGAGTTTACCAAAGAATTAATCAGTTAATCTGGAAAATTGGGGGTTTTGCTTTTGGAAAAATATTTTAAAAGACTAAAACAATTAACAACTAAATCCTAACCAAGAAGTGGAAAACTGATGAACAGACACACATTGGATATAAATGAATCCATTATGGTTTACTTTCATAAAACATAGATTAATGATTGTTGTCAGAATTTAAGCACATAGCACCCAAGCATGAATATCTAAGATTATAAACCAGGCTGGTCTACCTAGTCCCAATACATAGACTGTTTGTCAGGCAATCTAGTATCAGCTACCCAATCCTATCCCTATTGCACGGGATTCTACTATCTGGCTGCTCTTGGTCCGAGCTACCACCTAACACAACTCTCAGTGTTACCGAAGTGAAGGTCAAGAAAGGTTGATTAACCTATCGGAGTCTATCTATCTTGGTCAAACAGACATACCCAACCAACGAGTTCAAATATCGTACAATACGAATCAAACTGGAATCAAAGATAAACATTCAACAAACCATTCATCTAATTAATAAAACAAATATCCAAAGTATTCAAACCATAATGAAAACACAAAAGGAATCAATACATAGACACACTGATCATAAATGCATAAACAAAGCAACTAAAGACCGGTAGATTTGTTGCAACATTCCCTCGAATCTCCTCCGTAGTCGATCATCGAGCCTCCATCTTCTCGGGTTGGAAACCCTAAGCGGCTCCCAACATCAAACCTAATCTGAACTATGAGAGATTTACAGAAAAGTGAATTAATTGGATTAATTCTGAATGCCTCAACTGAATGACCCAAAGGCTGTATTTATAAAACCCCGTCAGACCCCTTTTCGCGTTCGCGAAACGGCATCTTCGCGGAGCAAAACACTTAATGATCAAACCCTAATCTTCTGGAAGCTTCCGAGTGAGAAAAAACGAACTTCACGACGCGAGCCCTTTCTTCGCGGCGCGAGCCTTGCTTCGTGGCGCGAGCAGTGCAAAATCAGCTTCCGAGATCTTCCAAAATATTCTTCTTGCCTTATCTGTTGAAGATCCGTCTTTTGGAGAAAGTTATCTGTCTTCGGGAGCAAGAAAACCGTCTTAGGAGCCAAGAAAAGTCCATATTTCCAAGGTCTGCACAAAAGTCTCCTTTTTGACGCTTTTCACCCTCTTTTTATACTTTTAAACACAAGCACCTCCAAAACCTACAAAATTAGGATTTACACATTTTTAAGTCAAATAGTATCAAAAACACTCTCAAAATGAAGATAAAAGTGGGGAACTGATGCGAGTAAAATATGTATAATTTTGGAGTTATCAATACCTCATGCAGGTACACGAGGAGTCAGAACAATCACATCACCACTCTCACTCTCTCTGTTGCTCTCTGAAAACCGCCGGCGAGAAGAGAAGCTTCTCTTGTACTTCTCTAACCTCTACCGTTTGATAACTCCGGCGACAGCGAAGCAAACTCCATCGCCACCATCGATCATCGAGAAGTACACTGGCATCTGACTGATTGTACCTTCCTTGTACCAATCATCGTCCTGTCATCGTACCACCGGTGGCAGAACTCTGACAGTCGCAGACACCACTTGTGCGTCCGAGGTTTCTCCACCGCACACACACGACCGGTGACGTCTACGGGTTTTGTTCGAAGGAGTATAAGAAGAACAGTGATCGCCGCCGATGAGTGAGATGAGAATCCGGCCGCAATCGGATGGACGAGGTGGCCGCTTACGACGATTCACATCCCGACCACCGCTGCCGCCGTCGCTGTTATCGCGATGATAACTCCAAAATTATACATATTTTACTCGCATCAGTTCCCCACTTTTGTGCTTAATTTGAGAGATTTTATGATACAGTTTGACTTAAAAAGGTGTGAATTTGAATATTGCAGGTTTGGGAGGCACTTTTGCAGAAAAGTAGAAAAAGAGGGTAAAAAGCGTCAGAAATGGATACTTTGTGAAGAAATGGAAAATAGCATTTAAAAATCCATTTATGATCTTTCTTTCCTTCCAAATTAATTGCTTCCTCCCAAAGAAAGGATCTCATCAAATCTGGAATATTCTAGAATTATTCAAATCAGTTGCTTTTTCCCAAAGAAAAGATCTGATCATTTAAAGCAGTTATTTCAATTCTAGAAGGTTCCAAGATCCTCCATCAATTGAAAGACTTCTTCCCAAAGCAGGATCTTCAGCATTTAAGGAAATGATGATCAAATAGAAGATTCTGGAGGATTCAGTTACCATTTCGCGCCGCCAAAAGGAATCTTCGCGCCGCCAAAGAAGTCGATGGAAAATTCTGGAAGATTGAGTAACCCGTTTAGCGCCGCTAAACCTGCCTTTTCGCGATCGCCAAACGGGCCTGCCGGGTTTAATTATAAATAAGAGCCTAGGGTTACTCAGTTTATGCATATTCAATTCTCTCATAGTTCAGATTAGGTTAGATGTTGGGAGCCGCTTAGGGTTTCCAACCCGAGAAGATGGAGGCTCGATGTGACGACTACGGAGGAGATTCGAGGGAATGCGCGACAAACCTACCGGTCTTTAGTCGGTTTGTTTACGTATTTATAATCAGTGTGTCTATGTACTGATTCCTCTTGTGTTTTTATTATGGTTTGAATACTTTGGATTTTATGTTATTAATTAGATGCATGGTTTGTTGAATGTTGTCTTTGATTCCGATTTGATTCATATTATATGGTTATTTGAACTCGTTGGTTGGGTGTATTTGTTTGACCAAGATAGATAGACTCCGATAGGTTAATCAACCTTTCTTGACCTTCCCTTCGGAACCCGGAGAGTTGTGTTAGGTGGTAGCTTGGACCGAGAGCGACCAGATATTAGAATACCGTGCAATAGAGATAGAATTGGGTGACCGGTACTAGATTGTCTGACAAACAGTCTATGTATTGGGACTAGGAGGATCAAAAGCCTGGTTGATAATCTTAGATATACACGCTTGGGTGCTTTGTGCTTAAATTCTGACAACAATCATTAATCTATGTCTTATGAAAGTAAACCATAATGGATTCACTTATCTCCGATGTGTGTCTGTTCACCAGTTTTCCACTTCTTGGTTAGGTTTATTTATTATTTGTCTTTTATCTTTCAAAATACTTTTCCAAAAGCAAAAACCCCCAATTTTCCAGATTAATTAATTATAGCTCTAGTTGACATCTAGCTTAACCGTTCCTAGTGGTAAGAATGATACCTGGACTTTCCTACACTATATTACTCACGATCAGGTACGTTTGCCTGTATATGTGGTAAGACAGTGGCTAGGCTTGTAGAGGTTAAAACTTGTTTCGCTTTTTATATATAATAATTACCGCATCACGCGACCACAGCGATATCGCCACCGATTTCATCACAACCACCACAACCGCCGCCGTCGTTTCAATTTCCGCTGCACCCAACACCATCACAACCATCGCAATCACCACCGGAGGTGCCACCATCATTGCCATTAACGACATACTCCCTGGAGCCCCGACTGTCTCTACCACCATCGATGATCGGGAAAGGAAAAGCTCCGGCGACCGAGGAGTCCGACTCTTCATCTCCTCTGCCGTTGCCGCCGGCAAATGCTCCGGTATACGGGAAATGGATTCAGAGGGAGCCAAAGACGAGAAGCATGAATGTGCTCCTGGAGGCCACTCAGATCATCACACGAGCTTCCTCTTAGAACAACCATGGCTCTTCCTCCTCCGGCGAGCAACTCCGATCACCGGCGAGGTATTTTACCGGCGAACCTAAACCCGAACCCACTGAGGTACAATATCCCAACCTTGATCTCACACTATCACACTCAGCTCATCATTCAGACCTTCATTCAGCCGAAAAACCCCATATGGCTTATTCATTAAGCCCACCACCTGGATTCCCCCATGCATATTATCACCAAATACCAAACACCATCGTACCTTCTGTTTGTATCCTTAATCCCCAAGGTGAACCGATTTGGGATCATCCTTCCACTTTCCTACCATTCCTTCATAAACATCCAGTGGTTTCACCCACTATGAACCACCATACACCACCCACTGCCACCATCCATCACCCTACACCTGTTCACCCTACCACCATTGCCACTCACTCTCCACAGTTCACTGTGAAGAGTGAGGAGCAGGATCACACTACCACAGATTCTAGAAGGCCCATCAAAACATATAAAAGACAAAGAACTACTCGGGTAAGTGTGACTGTGGTCAACCAGGGTCAAAGTCAGTCAATGCAAACCCGGGGTGAGGGTAGCAGTATGAGAGGAGTTTGGACTAGGATTGGGAAAGGAACCATGCCACCTTCAGATTATCAGGGTCCAAAAACACGTGCACAGTGTATGAGTGCATCCACATCACAGCAGGTATCTAGGATAGATTTGTTTAGCACTGACTTAGCCAGGGAAATGTTTCCCTGTTTTCAAAACAAATTGTGTCAAACACCTCACGGCTTTCTTGAAAGTCAAGTGATGAAAACCCCTGAAATAAAAATTGTTGTAGACACAATGGAGTGGGACATCCTAAGTGTTGTCCCTGGGCCATACAACTTAGACCGGGTAAGAGATTTCTACACAGAAATCTCTGTCACCAGTGGCTTTCAAATCACTGTGCGAGGTACACCTGTTGATAACTCATTTGAGTCTTTCAACCAAATGTTGGGACTGCCACAGCCTAAGTCACTTAGGTACGGATAATTCATGGCACACCCTTCAGACAGTGATCTGTCTGATATTTTAAAAACCATAGCCAATGAGGGAACCACGTGGGAAACTAGAGGCCGTAATAGATATTTTAAGTCTAAGAACCTGAAACCTATAGCGGGTATCTGGTCTTTCTTTGTCAGGCACACTTTAATGCCTGTCAGGAGTGATACGGACTTAGACATGGATAGGGTCATCATAGTGTACTATATTCTTAAAGGGTATTAGTTTGATGTTGGGAGAATTATTTCTCACAACATCAATAAGATTAATGACAGATCCTATACCAAATTACCTTACCCGGCCTTTATCCACAGACTGTTGGCTAGATCCCATGTCAGACACCTCCAAGGTGATATCTTTTCGTCTGAAAAAATGATGATGGACAGGAAAATTTTGAATAGGAAGTTGAAATTCCATTCAACAATCCTATACATAGCTCCTGTTCCATCCAACTTTGAGGAGATAGGCAGTTCTCTGCATTCGCTTCACAAGAAATTTGCCGTTTGTTTGAAAGCACAGATACACGTTCGTGATGAGGTGATGGCCCAGTTTGAGGATCTGAAGGAAGAGATGGCCTGGACCAGGAAGGACAGAAGGAGGAACTACCGGATTGAGCAGGAGAGAGACCGGATAGTGGATTTGGCCATCCGGATGGGAGATGTCAGCATCCTGAAGGACTTCCCACCATACCCACAGTACACGGATTGGCCTGGCAGAGGACATCACCCTAATCACCTCTGAGTAGGACAGGTTTCGTCATACTAAACTCTCTAATTATAGCATTGTCTTTAGTTTAGTAGATTTTGTTTAATATTTTTGTGTAAGTTGCATGCTTGGGGTGTTAATCATCATTGGAATGAATTACATGTGTACAACTTTGCTTAATGAGTTTGTTCTCACACTCATGTTAAGATAACGAATGCACACGTGAATACGTTCTTATGCACACACTTTTGCATGCATGTATACACACTTATAGGTTAGCATTTAATGAATTTCCATTTTTGGAGCTATGGAATTTATTTGGTTTGGTTATTTTTGGCAAATTATCTTAGGTTGTTTGATAGATTTTGTTTTCTGTTTTTAGTAATATCATTATGTGAAGCATTTTGCACATTGAATTGCCAAATCTTCATCTCATTAAGCTCATCATTAAGCCGTTGTTTTGGATAGCTTAATAAGCCATAAGGCTGCTGTCCAGTTGGCTTAAGGAACCAGAAATTGGTTCTTTGTGTGTGTTTATTCAAATCCATGTATTACATTTCATTCATGTATACACATACCCATGTTGGCTTATTAAGATATGGCTTATTACACAAAATCAGCACTCACGGCTGTCCATCAGCACACACACAGGGTCTGTTTGGCTTTGGGGAGGGCTTAATAGCCTTTTGGTTCTCACCATAGTCCCCCAAACAGCAGCCCCTCTCCACCTTATTCATTAAGCTACTGAGTGGACAAGTCATTAAGCCACAAAGGGCTGCTATACACCCATAGGGACTATTTGTTTTTGGGATGGCTTAACAACCTCTTGTTCTTCATTTGGACACAACACATCAGTCCCCATGCAGCTTAATCATTAAGCTGCTGTTTGGCAAGATTATACAGCCTTGTTTGGTTGCTGAATATCATAGAGCGGCTGCTTGGATTTTGTTTTGGCCATATAAGCCATTTGGTCTTAATGGGGTTAACAAACAGCAGCCCCTAACAGCTTGTTCATTAAGTTGCTTTGGTGGCTTAATGCATCCTGAAGTTGTTTTCTTAATGCAATAAGCCATGCTTATTTGTGCATTCATGCATTTGGTTCATGTGATGAGTTTGAGTCTTTATTTTTTTTCATTTTACATGATTTAGATGTAGTATTAAGCTACTCACCTATCTGGAATAAGCCTTGAATAAGCCATAAGGATAGACTGATTGTGTTAACTTAACCACATGCATTAAAATCATATTTTTAGGATTTTTTTTTGATTTATTTCAACCTCTGTGCAAAAGCTAAGTTTGGGGTTTTGATTTTCATCAAAACCACATCTTAGCTAGCTTTCAAAAACAAACTTGGTTTTTGAGGTTGAGAATGATAGCTGTAAATATAGTTGTGATTTTCATGAAGTCTTGCTTTACATGAGAAATTGTTTTAAGTTTTAAGGTCACACACACACCATTTTTTATGCATTAGGATACTCGTACATATGCTATGGTTGACAGATACAAGATTTACGTATACAAAAACCAAACTTCAATTGTTTTCCAAATTTTGATTTTTAAAATCTTATCATTTAATTTAGCTTTGATTTATAGAGTTCCAATTCATGATCATCGTACCAGTAAGCCACACTTGGGTCTGTATCCATTTGAAATAGTCCACTTCATTCGCTGAGGACACCGAATCTTTCAAAGTTTGGGGTGAGGGTAAAACCGCCAAAAATACGTCAACTATCTCAAATGGATATCAGGAGTGTCTTTCCTTTGACACTTATCCATATACACATAAAGATACACATATACACCACATGGGTACCAAGAGTGATCAAATTTACACTCTTGGAAGAAAGTCATGCACATACACACATACCCCAATATGGGAAGAGAGCTATACACCACAAAAAGCTCTAATTTTTTTTTTTGTGTTTTGCATACACTTAGTGTCAAAGAACACTAGAAACATACACCAATACACTTAGTTTCATAGGCACTAACCATACCCCAATATGGGAAGATGGCAGGAAAATTGTGCCATAAATAGAGAGATTGGGAGTATGAGGTAAAAGGCCATGCATGTATCTCATAAAAACAAAGAAAAAAGCCGCATGCATCCCAAGGTCTATGACTATGGTGATCTTTGAGGAACTTTAACATGATAAGCTTTATTATAATGGTGGATGCCAAAATTCAAGTTTGGGGTGCAATTGATAAACGGTTATGTACACAATTCTTCTTGATCCAATAACGACTGTGTACAAACTTGAATTTTGCATTCCATGGTTGTGTGGCTTTTTGACTCATAATTTTTTTTCACTTGTATAGTATGAACTTCATAAATTTTTCGTGAAATGTTTTTAGCCAAAATTTTTGCATTTCATGTCTTTTGCTCCATCTTAAGTCAGTCTAAGTCTTTGAGTCTTTTATTTTGTCCTTTTGTGTTGCTTGGGGACAAGCAATGTTTTAAGTTTGGGGTTGTGATAAGGGTAAAATAGTTACCCTTATTTAGGTACTTTTAGCGTAGTTTTTATATAAAATTTTATTAGTTTTTGTAATTTTTATAGTTTTCGCTATAATTACGAGTTTTTATATTTTGACGCAACTTTCGTGCAATTTGTGATTTTTACGCTAAAAATGCCGTGTTTTTTTATCCTTTTTGTCTCTTATATTTTAGGTGCTAATCTTTTGGGCTCGAGATCATTGGGCCGAAGCTTGTAAATATGGATCGATGGCTAGGAGATAGATGCAAATGTGGATATGGGTCGATGATGATGCCGTTGCTGGGCTGCTGCTATTGGGCCAAACACAACAGTCGGTTGGTCGTGGCTATGGATGGCAAGAGGGGCTGGTTTATTTGATCTCGTTTTGGACTCGCATTTCACAAACATTTTTCTTGAACTTGGTTTATTTTGTTGCTGTTGGGCTGCCGCAAGTAGGCCGTAGCAGTCAGTTGGGCCGCAAGCATTTAAGCTTGGGCCGTAGCTTTTGATGGCAACGATTGGGCCATTTGTTATCTCGTTTTGGACTCGTAACTTGGACACTTTATCATTATACTTGTTTTAGTTGCTTGGACCAAATATATCTATTGTTTTGTTTCTTGGGCCGCCGGTTGTTGATAAGCATTTTGGGCCAACCGGTTGGTGAATTTTTGGTACGTTTTGGGCTTGTTTTATCGATTAGTTTACAGGCCAATCCATTAGTAAGAAAATTCTAGAAACGGGCCGTGAGCCCGAGTTAGTTTGTATAAATAAGTATGTCTAGCTAGTTGTAAACTCACACCTTTCTATCTAATTCTAGTTATGTTAAAATTACGTTTTCTCGTTTAGAAGAATTACCGCTTTGTAGTTTAGTCGGTTGTTCATCCCTTGGGTGTCGGGATCGATCTAACCAAAAAACGGTTACTTACACCAAGATTACTACTTCGTTAAGTAGTAATTTGAATAGCTAGACTTTCACAAGTCGCTCTCTCCTCGGGTGTCGGAGTGGAGTCGGTTACCGGTTACTTTTTTGTTCTCTCGTAATAATACTACTTTAGGTAATAAACCCTTCTAGTCTATCATAACTACTTGAGCTGGAAGGTGCCTAAAATAATATATAATTACTTGGTTCGACGTTACTTTCATCTTTACTTTTCTGTTACTACGCTCTCGTTACTTTACTTACAAGGATTTCGTTACTCTGTTTCGTTAGTTTTATAACTAACGAACGTATTGTATGAATCCTTCCGTCTTTACTTTTCTTGCAATCTACTAACCATCTAACTACTTTTACGTTTATTGTTGTTAAAATTCCACCGCATTTGCATTTCTGCTCATTTACATTTCTGCAATATTTACATTTCTGCTCATTTACATTTTCGCAATATTTACATTTCTGCACAATTTACAGCTTTCATTTACCGCTTTATTTTACCGCTTTCTTTTATATATCTTTTATTTTAAGAAGCCTAGCATGACAGCCTGACAACCTGGCTAGGGGTGTAAAATGAAGTTGGAATTTATATGGAGAAAGGAGATATGATATAAAAATAGTTTTCGTCGTTAACATCTTATTTTAAGGTTACATTGAAGATAATAATAAAATATTATATTCTTATTTTGGCGTATGAAAATGGGTCAGTCTTTAAGAGATTGCCACTAACGGTAGTTTTGACCTGGTTGAGATATGGGTTCATATTTCTCCACGATGGATGATTTTATTGTCTACACGTGGCCATTTATGAAACTACCATTTCATTGAAGATTACATCGACTTAATTATATAATTTTATACATATGAAAATGAGTTGGCTTTTCAGAAGTCACTGTTAGGGTAAAAATCTACAATCGCACGACAACCGACTATAATCGTAAGGTAAATGTTAGGACAATAATCCTGTATTAAGATAAGGTCCTGAGATAAAACCTAAGAGGACTATCGAACAAAGATCAATAAGCATCGAACGTATACAATAAATAAGACGCACGATGGCTATATTGTCGTACGACGATACTAACGAATAACATACAAAGTTTATATGTTTGATGCAGATAAGCTGATTATCATATCTAACAATTGTCCACCTTTGAGGAAATCGGAAATTGAGTACTATGCTATGCTCGTTGAAGTCCATCATTACAATGAGTAAGTCGTAAGTTATGTATCGTTCGACAGCATCAAGATCGACCGTTACAAGCAAGATTCTCGCAACAGTTACAATCTGGACATTAACTCTCAGCAATACCGTTGGACAGTTACTCTCCGAGCATTAATTGAAGACAATAACGTTGGACGGTTACAATTCAATCATTGATGAGCCACAAGACCGTTGGACCGTTATTCTCAAGCCACTATAAAAGAAGAATCAAGCCAGCATTGCAACACACGAAGTCTATCCGAAGCTCACAAGTTCTATAATCATTATTCTTGAGAATCATCTGTAATTTACATTCGATTTCATACTTCTCTCAATTGTAATCGTACGATCAAAGCTGTATACTTGAAGGACATCACCCCTGATTGGTGAACATAGTGCTCTGTCGACTTATCTTTTAGGTCGACCGCAGGTTTTTTCCTCCGTCGTGAGGTTTTTCCTGCGTCATCAAATTATTTGTCTCATTTTACTTTTCCGCACTTATCATTGATTGTAATTTCTTTCTCTCGACGGTTAAGCCTCACACAAGTTTCTTACGACATCGAGTTGTGTAATTTTTTACATAAACAGTTTGGCGCCCACCGTGGGGCTCCGTTTTGAGAAAAATTTCATTCGGTGAAAAGTGCGCCTTAGTACTAACCTTTTCTTTGAGTTTTCTTTGAGTTATCTGCGCAGGATAATGGATAACGGATTCATAGCATCGCTCCAACAACAATTGCAAGAAGCTAACAACGAAATTCAACGTCTTCGAGCTTTGCCAGGACCATCGATGACTATTCCAATGTCTATTCCTCCTCCATATCCTCCTCAACATCTAAGACCACCACCGCGACCACAGTTCAATGCCTCAATGCCATTTTCAACTGTGAACCAACAATACAACAACGTACGACCGTCTTTACCACAGGTTCCACCACCAATACCTCATGGCCCGCCACCTATGCCTCGAGGTCCACCTTCTATGCCTCAAGGAGCACCCATGTTCACATTCGAACCTTCTAACAATGTATCCCAACAGATTCCTATTCCTGGTCATATACCCACAGCTGCTAGTTCCACCATTCATACGACAATACCACCCAATACCGGAATCTCTTCTAGTTGTATTCCAACAATCCCAATAAACGTTGAAGATCCTCTGAACGTACGACTGAAGTCCTGGAAGAACAAAATCAAAAATTGTTCGCATTACTCACGAAGCTACCCGGAGCAGCAGTACCCGTCGAAGTCGAACCCAAAACTGGATTTCAGGCTTCACCGTTCGTTGATGAATTAGCTCTTGTTGACGTTCCTAAGAAATATACTATACCAGCTTTCGCAACAAAATATTCTGGAATCACAGATCCGATCGAACATATAGCACAGTACAAGCAACTTATGTGGACAGTTCCTATACCGGCGCAATATCAAGAAGTCTGCATGTGCAAAAGCTTTGGATCAACTTTAACAGGAGCAGCATTACAATGGCTTATTAACCTAAAGCCAAAGAGTATTGGATCATTTGCAGAATTGGTGAACCAATTCACTCGACAATTTGCTAGCAGTCGTAAGATGGAGAAGCAGACCAGCGACCTGTACTATATCGTACAGAAATCTGGAGAAACAATCCGCGACTACTTCAACAGATTCAATGCAGCAATGATTGAAATAAAAAATTGCGACGTGAAAACAGCAATCGAGGCATACAAGCGTGGATTAGAAGATTCCTCTGGATTATATCTGGAATTAACGAAATATCTGCCAGAAAACTTCGACGACGTACGAGCTAGAACACTAGCTTTCATGAGAATAGAAGATGATGCTCTCTTCCGACGAAAGCATTCCGCAGAAAAGAAACCTCTTGGTGCTCAAAAACATGACTTTAAGCATAAAAGAGTAAACAAGATCGGAAATCCTCGATACGAGTCAAAAACTCGACCAAGCAAAGGTACTGTTAAAATACGATATCCAGAGTTATCTACTTACAATTTTGCAGGTACATCAAAAGATTTGGTGGATTCACTACGAAAGATTGATGCAAACGTACGATGGCCAAAGAAATCTGATAAACCAAGTAAGGACAAAGATCAGAACAGATGGTGCGACTTCCACGACGATCATGGTCATACGACGGATGAATGCATCAGTTTAAAGAAGGAGATTTCATATTTGAAATCTAAGGGGCATCTAAAAGGCCTCATCCCAGAAGAACAAGGACGACCAGCGTCACCGGTTCATACAAAAGTCATAAACTGCATCACTGGAGGATCAGAAGTTTGTGGACTTACATATTCAGCTGCAAAGCGACATGCACGAGATGGCCCAAGCGAACATCCTATCCCCGGAGAAGTCAAATCAAAGACAGAAAGAGAGCTCGATGCAATGGCAATCACGTTCGACCAAGACGATACACAGGGGGTCCATCATAAACATCATGACGCTCTAGTCATACAGTTGACAATCGGAAACTGTTCGACTAAGAGAATATTGATTGATGGAGGAAGTTCGGCTAACGTTATTTTTGCAGATACTCTTAAAGTCATGGGAATCGAACGGTCAGAAATCGTACGACGAAGTACTACTCTGATTGGATTCAATGGAGACCCGATGAACACTCTCGGAGAAATCATCTTGCCTGTCTACGCCAAAGGCATCAACAAACAAACAAAGTTCAATATTGTGGACTGCCAATCAGCTTACAATGTTATTCTTGGAAGACCATGGATCCACGAGATGAAAGCAATTCCTTCGACATACCATCAGAAGATCAAATTTCCTTCTCCATGGGGAATTCAAGAAATTGCTAGTGAGAACAAAGTCGCATGAGAATGTTACAAGATTACGATGAAGACAAAGTCGCAGGACATCTAGCAATTACAGAGCCAGGATGAGAGGAAATCGAAAAGAAGTCGTCCTTGATCCTGAACATCCTGATCGAAAAGTCTTCGTAGGAGCCTCGCTCCCCCCTGACATAAAAAATACGATTATATCTTTTTTGCAGGAACATTCAGACTGTTTTGCATGGTCGCACGAAGATATGGTTGGAATAGATCCAAGCATTATATCGCATAAATTGAACGTGGATCCTACGTTCAAACCCATTAAGCAGAAACGTCGCAAGTTCGCGCCTGAAAGAAATAAAGTGATCAACGATGAAGTTGACAATCTGCTTAAAACAGGGAAGATCCGAGAAGTCAAATATCCAGAATGGTTGGCTAATGTAGTCGTCGTACAAAAGAAGAACGGAAAATGGACATGAATTGTTGACGTTCATGGACGCATATTCAGGATACAACCAAATATTGATGCATACGGACGACCAAGAGAAGACTGCATTCATGACAGACAAAGGCATATACTGTTATAAAGTTATGCCATTTGGTCTCAAGAATGCAGGATCAACATATCAAAGATTGGTTAACATGATGTTCAAGGAACATCTTGGTCGAACGATGGAAGTTTATATCGACGACATGCTTGTGAAATCAGAACGTTCGATCGATCACGTCGCACATTTAAAGCAATCCTTCGATATCCTACGACAATACAAGATGAAGCTCAATCCAACAAAATGTTCCTTCGGAGTACGAGCAGGAAAATTCTTGGGGTACTTGGTCACGCAACGCGGAATCGAAGCAAGTCCAGAACAAGTCAAAGCTATCGTCGAGATACAATCTCCAAGGAATGTCAAAGAAGTCCAAAAATTAACAGGACGAGTGGCAGCTTTAACCCGATTTATTTCACGATCATCGGATAAATGCCATTTGTTCTACAATGTCCTACGAAAGAATCAAGGCTTCTTGTGGACAGACGAACATGAGAAAGCTTTGCAAGAACTGAAGCAATATATGACATCACCTCCACTGCTGACAAAACCAGTCGAAGGAGAAAGTCTACAGTTGTACTTGGCAGTAAGCAAAAATGCGACAAGTGCAGTACTTGTGCGAGAAGAAGATCAACGACAACAACCAATCTATTATGTCAGCAAATCTTTCCTCGACGCAGAAACCAGGTACACATCAATGGAAAAATTGCTACTAGGTCTTATGACGGCAGCAAAGAAGCTAAGGCATTACTTCGAGTCACATCATATCATTGTTGTGACCAATTATCCACTCAAGACGGTGCTTCGAAAACCAGAATTGACAGGACGATTAGCCAAATGGAGCATTTATCTCAGTGGGTTTGACATTGAATTCAAACCCAAAACGGCAATTAAATCGCAAGTATTGGCAGATTTTGTGGCAGAATTTTCTCCAGGACTAGAACCTACGACGTGCGACGAAGTTGTGATGATTTCAGACAACCAGCCTTGGATACTCTACGTTGATGGTTCCTCGAACGTACGAGGATGTGGATTAGGTATTGTCTTAAAATCATCACAAGGGGGAAATATAGTGTACTCCGTACGATGCGAATTCAAAGCCACAAACAATGAAGCAGAATATGAAGCTTTGATCGCAGGACTAGATATTGCTCTTAGACTGGGGGCAAAGCAGTTGCACGTTCGAAGTGATTCTTTACTGGTCGTAAACCAAGTAAATGGAGATTTTCAAGCAAAAGACTCAAAAATGATGAGTTATCTCAAAGCCGTTAAAGATCGAATCGCACGATTTGAACAGTTCCTGATCGAGCAAATACCAAGAGATCTAAATATGCAAGTGGACGCACTGGCCAATCTGGGATCTGCATTTCATGATCCGTTCATGGAAAATATCCCAATACTTCATCTCACAACACCAACAATTGCGCAAACGATGAAGTACAGATGAACGAAGAAATTTACAATTGGTCGCTCGACATATGGAACTACCTCAAGCACGACCAACTACCTGAAGATAAAATGGAAGCTCGAAAGACAAGGTCGAAAGCTTCAAGATACACAATTTTTGAAGATCAACTTTATCGAAGATCCACAACAGGACTTCTTCTACGCTGCGTCACAAATAAGGTACAAATCAATCAAATTCTCCAAGAGATGCACGACGGAGAATGTGGAAATCACGCAGGGGGCAGAAGTCTTGCTAGTCGAATCTCACGACAAGGTTACTATTGGCCTACTCTACGAGAAGATGCCATAACGTACGTCCAACGATGCGACGCATGTCAAAAACATTCGAGTATGGTCCATCGACCATCTGAACCTTTACATTCTATTTTAGTTCCATGGCCCTTCATGCGATGGGGAATGGACATAGTGGGAAAATTACCTCCAGCCCCTGGACAAAAAGTCTATCTACTCGTGCTCACCGATTACTTCTCGAAATGGATAGAAGCTGGTGCTTTCTCACAGGTCCAAGATAAAGAAGTCATATCTTTCATTCAGAAAAACATCATTTATAGATTCGGGGTACCAGCTGAAATCATGTGCGACAATGGCTCACAATTTATAAGTGATAAGACTCGTACGTTCTGTGAAAAGCGAGGAATCAAATTAATCACTTCAACTCCGAGATATCCACAATCTAATGGGTTAGCAGAGTCGAGCAACAAAGTCATCATCAATTCAATCCGAAAGAGGTTGAAAGGAGCAAAAGGAAAATGGGTAGATGAATTGCCATCTGTCTTATGGGCAAATCGTACGACACCTAGAGCATCAAATGGACAAACTCCGTATTCTCTGGTATATGGATGCGAAGCAGTCTTGCCAATCGAAGCTCAAATACCAACTGCCAGAAGTCGCACGTATGATCAAAATGCAATAAATTTATCCTACGATCTTGACGCCTTAGAAGAAATCCGAGAAAAAGCACTACGAACGATGGCTGCACAGAAAGGAATTGTCGAAAGACACTTCAACAAAAAGGTAAAGGCAAAAATTTTTCAAGTTGGAGATTATGTCTTACGACATGTGTTTCAAAACACACAAGAGCCAAACGCTGGAAAACTTTCCATCAAATGGGAAGGACCGTACATAATTTCCAAAGTCATTGGAAATGGAGCATACAGACTTACGACTACGGAAGGTATGGAAATCCCACGAAGCTGGAACGCCCATCACCTCAAAAGGTATTATTTCTAAACCTATTTACATACGATTTATTCCTTATCCATTACTGACTTAAGCATCGGAGCGCCGTTGGCTAAGCCAACGGCCACCCCTTAGTCATCCTTTTTCGCAGGTATCGCACGATAAATCGCATGGATCGCACGATTAACGCAAGTATCGCACGACTTAAATGCATGCTTATCGCAGGAATCGCACGACAAAAATCGCATGGATCGCAAGAAAACCGCTATAACGCACGATTATATCGCAAGAGCGCAAGTCAACTCGCCAGTCGCACGAATACTCTCATGAGTACAAAAGAAACGTTTCTATCATAAGTCTAAGGACTTTAAAACAAATGCATGCAAAAATAAAAGCTATAACGCATGATACAGGCTAAAACGCACGATACAGGCTAAAACGCACAGGCTAAAACGCATGATACGAGCTAATAATAACACAATAGTGATAACGCACGATATTCAATCAAAATTTCTTTCATTAAACATTTTTTCTGCTTTAAAATGGCAGAATACAAGAAAAGAAAGAAGTTCTACGATTACAAAGATTAAAACTATTCTAAAGGAGCGTTGGTAGCAGGTGGATCTACGACAGGGGCCTCTTCAGTCTCTTTAGGATGCGCAGGAACGGATCCAGAGGTTTCAGGAACCTCCTCCTCGACACCTGCATCCTCGACCTCCGCGGGCTTTTCTTCGTCCAGGCCTTTTAGATCTTCCTCGTCGAGAAGGTCTTCAGAGCCATCACTTGAACGAAGGAAGCCACCTCGTCCTTCGCCATTTGAGAAGTCATGGTCCCAGCAGCTACACGACGCATGACCGCAGTACGTGCGACCACGCGAACTAAGGCGGCGTCATCTTCCAGTTCTTGGATCTTGGACGATAGAACTTCTTCCCTCTCAGCTTTCTCCCGTCGAACGACCAGCAACTCCTTCTCCAACTCCTTGGTGTGGTCCAAGGCCAACTTCAGCCGTTCTCGCTGTTGAACTTGGAATTGCTCGCTGAGTTCCAGCTTGGATTCCAAGTCCCCAATCTGAACCGACTTGGCATTAACCTCATCGGTCAGTTGGACCAGTTTCTTTTTGGCCTTGTCAGCCTCTTTCCTGGCCACCTTGGCATCATTCTGGTTCGACGCCATCTCCTCTTTGATTTTAGCCATCCGAGTATGGAGGCTAAGACTGGTTTGGAGAGCCTACAAGAAGAAAAAAGAGAAAGTTAGAAGCTGTACAAGAAAAATAAAAATAAAGTCATACGACAGGGACTTACCAAGAAGGAGATACCCGCGATGGAGGCATCAAGGTCTTCGATGTCGGCCTCCTCCATACGCGCCTTCTGAGCAGGGACGTGAAACTGCTCCAGGACAGGGAAAGTGGCCGCCGTCCTGATCACATCGTCCACCATGAAGTCAGAAGGGATCTGGATCGTCATGGTCGTAAGACCAGACCCCTCTTTCTCCTTGCCCTTGTCGACCTTCGACACAGGTTGGCTGGACGCACCCTCTCCTTTTGCAGGAGGGGCGAAGCTAAGAGGGATAGCCTCTATCCCACCTTCAGCCTTTCGCTTGGCATCCTTAGGTGGGGTATCCAAAGAAACGTACGACGATCGCGTACGTTTAGCCACTAAACCCTCTTGGGCCGCAGCCTTCCTTTTGGCAGCACGAGCAGCTGCTTCCATCGTCGACGTCTTCTTAGAAGCTGAGCCTACACAAAAGAGAAAAATCAGAATCTAAAAAAGATTACTACAAACTTTAACAATAACGTAAGATACTTACCTTCCATCTCTGCCTCTTCGATCACCTGCACCTCAGGTTCAACGTCACTTTCGTCACCGCCCTTCGATGTCCTATACGTGCGATCCGTCACACTATAGCTGAGGAAGTGCGAGATCAACTCGGTCGACTCTTCGGTAGTCTCGAACGTAAAGCTGACAGCTGCGAAAAGAAAAATATACGATTAGTATTGAAAAAATAAATAAAAGCACAATAATGAGTAACGAACGTCCAAATTACCATTGGAATTCCATTCAGGAACGACCCAAGACTCATCAGCGACCGAAGACGTCTGGACGAAGACGTAACGAGACTTCCACCCTCGATCATTCACTTACGTGCGATGAACAAGCATGGTGTCATTCCTACCCTTAGGAAACAACCCATAACGGTTGTAGGGCAGTTTCGTCACGTTGTAGGCAGAGAGAAGGTCGTCTACAGAGAAGGCACGACGACCCCAATCCTTGGTCACCCGTTCGATTACCAGGATGACGCGCCAGAACTGGGGCATCAACTGTCCCGGAGACAAACTAAAGCGAGTCATGAACGCCCTCGCCAAAGGAGAGTAAGGCCATCGAAATCCGATCTTAAACGGATATTCGAACAGGGCAAAGAACCCCGTCGGAGTATCCGCCGGCCGGATCTCTCCGGCCACTCTTATTTGAGCACCCTCTGGTAACCCTGCCAGTTCCCTCAACTCTCCTACTTCTAGACTTTCCGTAATCGAACTCCTAACTTCCGACGACATAATGAACTCTAGTCGACTTAAACTATTTCTCAAACGGGTGAACCTAAGATTATCTAAACCTCTATTACTCTTATTTGCTATTGATTTCAGACGCATGAAACAGGGAAGAAGAAGGTACCTTATAAAGCCTAGTCGCACGAAATCTTTGCCAAAAATAGTCGGATTACGATCTTGTGAATCGGAACGAAAATTAGAGAAGATTTTGTAAAATCTTTCCTTCCTATGAATACTTATATTTATAGCAATTAAATCATACGAGTAATCCAAGATAATTGCGCCACGTATCAACAGTTAGCCGTTAGAAAGACACGCGTCCAGGATAACGGCTAGATAACGGCTAAATAACGGCTATTTTCTCAACGATAATTCGACCGTTTACCAACGTATTTTTACTCTTTGTCCAGCGAATTAAAGATTTAGATAAAATTAGAATTATTTTCTAAATCTTGGGGGCAAATTGTTAGGGTAAAAATCTACAATCGCACGACAACCGACTATAATCGTAAGGTAAATGTTAGGACAATAATCCTGTATTAAGATAAGGTCCTGAGATAAAACCTAAGAGGACTATCGAACAAAGATCAATAAGCATCGAACGTATACAATAAATAAGACGCACGATGGCTATATTGTCGTACGACGATACTAACGAATAACATACAAAGTTTATATGTTTGATGCAGATAAGCTGATTATCATATCTAACAATTGTCCACCTTTGAGGAAATCGGAAATTGAGTACTATGCTATGCTCGTTGAAGTCCATCATTACAATGAGTAAGTCGTAAGTTATGTATCGTTCGACAGCATCAAGATCGACCGTTACAAGCAAGATTCTCGCAACAGTTACAATCTGGACATTAACTCTCAGCAATACCGTTGGACAGTTACTCTCCGAGCATTAATTGAAGACAATAACGTTGGACGGTTACAATTCAATCATTGATGAGCCACAAGACCGTTGGACCGTTATTCTCAAGCCACTATAAAAGAAGAATCAAGCCAGCATTGCAACACACGAAGTCTATCCGAAGCTCACAAGTTCTATAATCATTATTCTTGAGAATCATCTGTAATTTACATTCGATTTCATACTTCTCTCAATTGTAATCGTACGATCAAAGCTGTATACTTGAAGGACATCACCCCTGATTGGTGAACATAGTGCTCTGTCGACTTATCTTTTAGGTCGACCGCAGGTTTTTTCCTCCGTCGTGAGGTTTTTCCTGCGTCATCAAATTATTTGTCTCATTTTACTTTTCCGCACTTATCATTGATTGTAATTTCTTTCTCTCGACGGTTAAGCCTCACACAAGTTTCTTACGACATCGAGTTGTGTAATTTTTTACATAAACAGTCACTACTAACCTTAATTATAAGATATTAACGACGATATCATTATTTTGGGTTTAGATATTTCATTAAAGATTATACATGAAATTATCATATTTTTACGTCAACGCTTGAAAATGAGTCAATCTTTCAGAGGTTGCTTTTAACGGGAATTTTGACCCAGTTGAGATCTGAATCCAGATTTCTCCACGATGGACAATTCAAATGTCTACACGTGGCTGTTTATGAGATAACCGTTACATTAAAGATGGCGTTGACATAATTATATAATAACTCATATATATGAAAATATGTTAATCTTTCAGAGGTTACGCTTAATATTAAATCCAAAATATATACATGATGCTATTTTTATCATTACACCCTTTGCTTCTTAATCTAACTGATTTCTGTCAATTTAATTTTAACGCACACAACCAAATCAACTTATTGCTTCCAAAACCTCACGGAAATCCTTTTATAACTGGGCATCATCGAAAGGTTGTTTTTTCACATACGCCTCCCTATGGGATCGATATCTGGTACTTGTACCACTTTTATTACTTGTTGAGTTTTATCTAAAAACGACAGCAGACCGAGGTTTATACTTGGGCCGAGGTCTGTTTGTTTGCATTTTTCTACAAAATCCTATCAGTCTTTTTGGAGCTGCTGTATTGACTTAAACGGTTGGGTTCGGTTGACTTTTTCCCATTCCTTTGATAGTCTGAGAAAGATATAGTGTGTCGTAGAAAACACTGACGGGCAAAGATAAAAACAAAAATACGAGAAAGGTTGATTAAGTTCCCTTGACCGGTTTTTGGAAATAAGAGATACCGCAGCATAGGCCGCAGCTTTTTCTGCAGCGATCTTTTCAAGAGCCGCCTTCTTGTCAGCGATCTCTTGACGTTCACCTGCTGAGACTTTAGGAAGGAGTGAAGTGCTCGAAGGAGGTTGAGATCCGGAGCCTGTGAAGTACAGACAATGTAGAAGATACATAAGTTAAAAAAAATTAAGAAGGTTAAAAAGATGTAAGAAAATAATTGAGCTAAACATACCCATTGGTGTTTCTTTCAGTGGCTTGGGAGCATGCTGAGGATCCACCTTGGCATTTTTGGCTTTGGGAGGAGAGAATGAAGGAGGACGATTGAGAGTCAGCTTCAGTGCGGGTCCCTTCTTTTTAGCTGCTGCTGCTTTCTTCTGTTTGGAAGCAGCAGGAATATCAGCAACTTCTCCTGAACCAAGACATCCTTCAGTGATACACTGATATTGCTGGAGTCGTGGTCCAGGGCTTTGGACCCGATGGTTGAGTGAGTGTAGCTAGGGGTGGCTTCAGGGTAGTTGGCACCCAGGTAATCAGCGATAATCGCTGAAAAGAATCTTGGGTATACCATATTCTTCTCCCTCTTGGTCTTCTTGAATCTAGCCAGCATATCATCGTAGATATACTTGGCGTAGTTCAGAGGCCTGATCCAGGCTACCCACCTTCGCTGTGAGGCACTGGATGAAGTGCGTCTAGATGAACCCAAACACTGGTTTGTGATATCTCTTCTTGACCGTAGAGGCGTTGCGGATGGGTTGTCCACTCTTGCGATCGACAGGCCATTCGATATCAAGGGTCTCCAGCCAAGCGATGATTGTCTCCTTAGAGGGTTCCTTGTAGTACGCCTCTAGGACAGGTAGTCCTAGAACCCTTCGGAGCAGCCCTACTCCAAAGGTGAGAGTCTCTGGTTCATCGTTTTTTGGACTCTTGGGTAGGTGACACTGAATGTATTCAGTGTCCTTACCATGGGAATTTTTCAGCATCACCACTTTTGCTGAAACCCAGAGGGCGCTCAATAGCTCCCTGTTTGGTGAGTGTTTGATGGTGAACGCAGTCTTCAGCGGACACCGGAGCAGAAAGTCCCAGGCATCAGTGATGTACTATTTTCCAGTGGGAAGATCAGTGATGTACTCGCCGTCAGTGTTGATCTCATCATCCTCTTCAGATCCATCGTCTTCAGAGGAGATCAGATCCTGGTTGGAGTCCTCAGTGGTGGGGTTCTTTTGAATCACCACGTCGTCATCAGTAGTACGGATGACATTTATTGCAGTAGAGGTGTTTTCAGCAGTACGGTTTGGTTCTGAGACAGTGTTCCAGCCATTGGTCTCGGTGGAGGTGATGTTGAGATCAGAAGTAGAAGCCATGGATTCTGCATAGTCAAAGTAGTAGAGTTAAATTTTCAGATTTTAAGAAAAAGGAAAGATGAAAGACTTTCAAATTTAATGATAAATATAAAGAATACTTATTTTTCATATTGAAGATCATCTGATAGGGTTTTATGGAAGAGAGGGAAAACATATCTCTTTTTGATGATTATCATTAAACATGGGAATGTGAAAGGTTATCAACATGAGGACATATCAGAGTCCTCTTATCACATTTAATGTGCTAAGGTAGGTGTTGTAACACCCCGCTAAAGCGGAACCGCAAGGTGATACAGCTAAGATTCCATCGCGATAGGAGATAGATCACACCAATCATTCATATCAAAGGTTTAAAAGAGTTTATACAGTACTACAAGTATTACAATCCATCCTTCATTCAGGTTTACAAATTTAAGCAAAATATGAAATGACATGACTGGTGTTATACAAAAGTTCCCTTAACGATCTTATCAAACCTTCGGAATTCCTGAAAAGCATGTTAAACAAGTGTCAACTACAAGAGTTGGTGAGTTCACAGGTTTTATAGATGCAAAACAGTTATGTACAATATTCATCCCAATAAGACGTTTATTTGCAATATGTTTTGTAAACAGTTTGGTGAATCAGTTCATTCACCCTAAAATTAACAGTTTAGAAAACAACAGTGAGTAGATTTTTCCAAACGATGTGTTAATTACATGATATATATCAGTGAGTTACTACAATCCTTCATTTCGTGACATTGCTACGCCCCTATCCAGCCTTGCCGGGGGAAACTAATTCCAGCCGGGGTGAATATTTTTCAATACAGTGCACCTATTACTCGTCAGTTCTAGGTGGGTATGTCAATCCAAATAGCGCTATCCACGTGTATCATAGGCCCAATTTGTAAGGGTTAATAGTAGTGCAGGGGACATTTTCATTTATTGCTCACTATATCATGTTTCAACAAATCGAAAATTTATCTCATAAAACATTTTATTTCATTTCATTTCGATGCTCGAGTTTATTTCATTTCAATTCATTTGATACTCGAAGCATGGGTTCGTTTCATTTCATTTCAAAAAAGAAAACTTAAAACATTTCATTTCAATAATTCGTTTTAATATCATACTCACATTTCAATTTACTTCATTTTATAAAACATTTCATAACATTTCAGATATACAATTCATTTCATTTTGTCACAATAAGTCGTTTCATTTTGATAATTCAATTCATTTCGCAACAAGTTCACAATCAAACACATTTATTCATATACATGCTTTTCACCCCAAAAATTTCGTAAAAACGGTAAAATGGGGCTGTGAATACTCACCTCGAGTGCTTAGTGCGGATTTGTAAAGGGTTGATGCGTAACCTAAATCCCGGCTCCAAACTAGGGTCGTCCTATCAAAACGAAATTTTAACGTAAGTCCTAGATTCAACGGTCCTTAACTAAAATCGTACCGAAATCCATAGTATGCCATTATATTAATTTTTATGGTTTAATCCAATAAAACTCATTTTGTTACTAAAAAAAAAGTCTCCTAAACATTTTAGAAGTTCAAAATTTATAAAAATGAGTTTTTAAGAAATTCCAGAATCTGTCAAAAATTTTAAGTTGTAAAAATTGCTATTTTGAACTTAGGTCCTCTAATTATTGAGTCTTTAAATTTTTACCCCCTGAATTATGGGATGTTAGGAACAACTCCACCAAATTTCATAATTTTTAGAGAATTTTTACTATTTTTAAACATTTTTACAAAATTAGTGGTAAGGGCTGAAATTCCAGAATACCTTTAGATAAAGTTTAGTTCATAAATAATTCAATACTCCACTTTATCACGAATTTCCAAAGAGATTTTCTAGCTAAAACATATACCAAACTTTTGAGACAAGTTTCATGTCATAAGGATGGTTTTTGAGAGAGATATGACCTCTTCAAGTGGTGCATGTGTAATCTGCCATAAGAGGACAGCCTACACCACCAACTTAAATTCATTGGTTGAAGTCTCAAAACTCCTCTAAATGACATGATCTTGGACTTTTTAGAAAGCTAACTCAAAGTACTTGAGTTTAGGATCAAGAAAATTGTGCTTTAGATGAATAATCAAGGAGTTATGCTAGTTTGAAGTTGACCAAAGTTTCTGACCAAACACTGTTGCACACAAAAATGTTTTTGGATGGTTTGAACTCAAATCTTGGTGTTTTTATGCAAAATCAGTGGGGTATGAACCCTAACACCTTAAATTTCATCCCATAAAAATTTCATAAAGAAATGACTACAATAAGACCCCTTTTGAGTCGTACAAAGTGCATGCAAGATTTTTGACAGAATCTGTCTCCAAACTAACATCCAACATGATACCAAAATACATAAAATCATACCATTTCGGGGCTTTTCTTGCAATTTCACCCATAACTCAGAATATTCAAATGTAATACAACTAATATATGCTTTCATACCATCCATACTCATGCATGAACTATTGATGAAGTTTAGCCCAAGTTTGGTGGTTAAGAACATCATTTAACAAGAATTTTGCTTCCAAATGGTGTTCTTATGGGGAGATCATAGACTCTCACCTTCTTAGATTGTTTTTCCAACATTTCTAAGGTGGAATCTCTTTCCCAAACACCATATGGATTTAGAATCCATAAAAGGAGGTTTAACCTCAAGAAAAACATGAAAATAGAGCTTAAAAGGGGTGCAAATCGAATCAAAACTCAACCTAACCTTCTTACCTTTGAGATTGTGATTAAAATAACTTGAATGTGTTTTTAATCTTCAAAGAAATCTGATCTTGAAGAGGTTCTTAGGGCTGGATTTTGAGAGAAGATTGAGAGAATTTAGAGAGAGAAAGAGTTTAGAGAGAGAGAGAATTTTTGAAAAATGAGTGAATTGATGATGATGATTTGATTTTGTAGAGAAAAGAGGAGAGGAGAGAGAGATAGGGGGGGGGGGTGGCCGGCCCCCTAGTGGGTCCCACCTCCTTCTCTCTTTTTCTTTTATTTTTTTTTTTGAACAAATTCTTACACTGTTAGTTCGATTCGGTACCGGGTTTTTCGGCGTTTTTGGCAAAAACCGACTTTTCGAAGGTGGTTTTAGATTATTTAGGTCAGTTTACTCATATTTTAAACAAAATAACTTAAATTTTCAAGATTCATTTTAAATTTGGCATTTTAGGATTATCGGGTGATTTCGGGCCGGTTCGGGCTTTTTCGGGCAGTTTTCAGGACTTTTAGTTTTTAGCCTAACTTTTTCACGCAAACTAACCTAGATTATCCAGGCAACTTAAATTCTACCTTTTAGCCTACAGGAACGCTACTGAGTGAATTTAACGAGTAGCTAACCTGAGTGTCCAAATTTGACGGATGTCACAGTTACCCCCGGTTGAAAGAAATTTCGTCCCGAAATTTAATTCTTGCTGTTACAGCCGGGGTTTTCTGTGAAGAGATGCGGGTACTTGCTTTTCATAAAGGCCTCCCGCTCCCAAGTAAACTCTTGCCCGTGCCTAGAGTTCCATTTCACTTTGACTATCGGTATCCTGCTGCGTCGGAGTTGCTTGATTTCTCGATCAAGAACTTCGATTGGCTCCTCGGAAACACGCAGTTGCTCATCAATTTGAATCTCATCCAAAGGCAGAACTACTGTCTCCTCCGACAGACATTTCTTTAGGTTGGACACGTGAAACGTGTCATGAATTGAGCTCAGCTCTATAGGTAAGTCCAACCTATAGGCAACAGGTCCGATTCTTTCTATGACCCTGAATGGTCCAACAAAACGAGGGTTCAGTTTCCCTTTCTTTCCGAACCTTATTAGCCCTTTCCATGGTGATACTTTTAGCAGTACCCTATCACCTACTTGGAATTCCAATGGCTTTCGCCGATTATCTGCATAGCTTTTCTGGCGATCCCTGGCCACTTTCAGCTTTTCTTGAACCATCTTGATTTTGTCGGTGGTCTCCTGCACGACATCAGGCCTAAACAATCGATTCTCTCCCACTTCCAACCAATTAAGTGGGGACCTACACTTGCGTCCATACAGTGCCTCGTATGGCGCACACTGAATGCTGGCGTGATAGCTATTGTTGTAGGAGAACTCGACTAAGGGTAGATGATCGTCCCAACTTCCTCCAAATTCCAACACACAGGCACGTAACATATCCTCTAATGTTTGGATGGTTCGCTCAGTCTGTCCATCGGTCTGAGGATGGTAAGCCGTGCTCAAATCCACACGAGTGCCCAATGCTGCTTGAAGCGATTGCCAAAATCGCGAGGTAAATCTGCTATCTCTATCAGAGATGATCGATATCGGGACTCCATGTCGCATGACAATCTCACCGACATACAGCTGCGCAAGCTTATCGATGCTATAAGTCTCCTTTATTGGCAAGAAATGCGCTGATTTCGTGAGTCTGTCAACGATCACCCAAATCGTATCATGACCCTTTTTAGTCTTGGGTAGCTTAGTCACGAAGTCCATCGATATCTGCTCCCATTTCCACTCCGGGATTTCCGGTTGCTGAAGAAGTCCGGACGGTTTCTGGTGCTCTGCTTTAACTTTTGCGCAAGTTAAGCATTTACTTACGTAGATGGCGATATCTCTTTTCATACCGGGCCACCAGTAATGCTCCTTCAGTCCTTTGTACATTTTATCAGACCCTGGATGAATCGAATACTTCGATTGATGAGCTTCATCCATGATCATCTTTTTCAATTGCTCCACCCTCGGAATCCAAATTCTTCCCTTGAAGTAACACACTCCATCCTCTTTCTCCTCAAATTCCTTTTCTACGCCGTGAAGAGTTTCCTTGTTTAAGTTGTCAGCCTTCAAAGCTTCCTTTTGTGCTTCCACTACTTGAGTTTTTAGGCTGGTCTGCACCACCAGTCCCATCGCTCGTGACCTTATGGGCTTTACCCGCTCCTTTCGACTTAACGCATCAGCAACAACATTCGCTTTCCCTGGATGATACTTAATTTCGCAGTCGTAGTCGCTGAGCAATTCAACCCATCTCCTTTGTCTCATATTCAGCATTTTCTGATCAAGAATATGCTGGAGACTCTTATGGTCCGTATAGATAGTGCATTTGGTGCCGTAGAGATAATGTCTCCATATCTTAAGGGCAAACACCACTGCTCCAAGCTCCAAGTCGTGAGTGGTGTAGTTCTTCTCGTGAACTTTCAGCTGTCTGGATGCGTAAGCGATGACTTTCTCGTTTTGCATCAGAACACATCCTAAGCCCTGATGTGAAGCATCGCAATATACCACGAAGTTATCTGTCCCTTCGGGTAATGCTAAAATGGGTGCGTTGCACAATTTATGCTTCAGTACCTGGAACGCTTCCTCTTGCTTCTCTCCCCAAATAAACTTCTTATCCTTCTGTGTTAAGGTCGTCAGCGGCTGCGCGATTTTGGAAAAGTTTGCGATGAACCTTCGGTAGTAACCTGCTAGACCAAGAAATTGTCGAATTTCCGTCGGGGTTTTCGGGGCTTCCCATTTCTTTATAGCCTCGATCTTAGCTGGGTCAACATGTATTCCATCTCTATTCACTACATGTCCCAGAAAGTGAACTTCCCGAATCCAAAACTCGCACTTTGAAAATTTGGCGTACAGCTGCTCGGCCTTTAACAGTTCCAAAATCAGCCTCAAATGATGCTCATGGTCCTCCTTGCTCCTAGAGTAGATTAAAATGTCATCAATGAAGACAATCACGAACTTATCCAAGTATGGCCGACATACTCGGTTCATCAAATCCATGAATACTGCCGGAGCGTTTGTCAGACCAAAAGGCATGACTAAGAACTCATAGTGACCATAGCGGGTTCTAAACGCTGTCTTTGCGATGTCTTCCTCACGAACTCGCATTTGATGGTAACCGGATCGAAGATCTATTTTGGAGAAGTACGTTGCTCCTTGCAGTTGATCGAACAGGTCGTCGATGCGCGGAAGAGGGTAGCGATTCTTAATGGTGATCTTGTTCAGCTCTCTGTAATCGATGCACATACGAAAAGATCCGTCCTTCTTTTTGACGAACAGCACAGGGGCTCCCCACGGTGATGAACTGGGTCGGATGAATCCTTTGTCCAATAGTTCCTGAAGTTGATGTGACAGCTCTTGCATCTCGGATGGTGCTAGTCGATAAGGCGACTTTGCTATGGGACCTGCTCCAGGAACTAGGTCAATGTGAAACTCCACTTGTCGTTGTGGAGGCAATCCAGGTAATTCTTCCGGAAATACCTCTGGAAACTCTCGCACAACTGGAATATCCTGAATTCGCTTTTCATTCGCCTCTGTATCTATGACGTGCGCCATGAATGCTATGCATTCCTTCCGTAGATGACCTCGCATCTTCATAAACGACACAATCTTGATGTCTCTCTTTGGCCTATCTCCATACACTTCGAGTAATCCTCCATCAGGTAATGGTAATGCGATTATCTTTTCAGCACAACATATTGTTGCTCGATGCTTGGACATCCAGTCCATACCGACAATTATGTCAAAGCTCCCTATCTTGATTGGGATCAAGTCTATGCTAAAATCCTTTCCAGCTAAACCTAGAGTGCATTTTCTGATTACTTTGTTAGCCTTAACTAATTCTCCGTTGGAGTATTCGATTACATGATCCTCTTTCAGGTTCTGTGACTTTTTATTTATCTTAGGTCTGAATTCTAACGACACAAAGCTCATATCTGCTCCGGAATCAAAAAGCACAGTGGCAGGATAGTTGTTGAGAAGAAACGTACCTGTAACCACGTCTGGGTTTTGCCTCGCTTCCTCCGTCCCAATAACAAACGCTCTCCCACGAGCTAGTCCTCCGCGGTTTCCTTGGTTTCCTTGGTTTCCTGGATTCGCCGGCTGCGCCTGATTTGCGTAAGGCCTTGGATTCAACTTGGGACAAGCATTCCGGTAGTGATTGTAGCTCCCACATTCAAAACAGGCTCTCTTTCTACAATCCTTGTCAGTATGGCCTCCCCTGCCACCCTGGAACAGATAACACATCTCCCAGCATGATGATTCCCACATTTGCCACACCTCTGAGGCATCCCCTTTTCTTTCTCTGCTACTTGCATCTGCATTCCGTAGCTCCTAGTCACTCTTCTATCCTTTCCCGTCTTTCCTCTGAATTGCGGTTTGGGTGCCTCCTCCATCTTCCTCTTTCCCTTTGCCTTGTCATTCGAGAAAGTTCCCGATCGGATAGCGTTGTTGGTAAGGCGGTTTGCTAAGTTAACTGCCTCTTGTAGGCTCTTTGGATCAGCTGCCGTCACGTTTCCTCTGATTTCGGGGGATAAACCCCAAACATACCTATCGACTCGGTTTTGTTCGGGTGTCACTAAATGGGGTACTAACTTGGCCAACTCGTGAAATCGGGTAGTGTATGAGGTGATGTCGTTTCCCTTCATCTCGTGGCGCCATAATTCAGCTTCCAACTTTTGAAGTTCGCTCCTTGGACAGAATTTCTCCTTCAGCATCTTCTTGAAATCCTCCCAGGTGATCTGACCGGTTGCGTCACGGCCACGGACTTGTACCTGGGTGTTCCACCAAGTCAAAGCTCGCCCTTGGAGTAGACAAGCGGCATACTCGACCTTATTCCTTTCCAGGCACTTGCTTATGTGAAGGACTGATTCCATACTTTCAATCCATGTTAATAATCCAACAGCTCCCTCTGTTCCATGGAACTCTTTAGGGTTGCAGCTTCGGAAGGATTTGTAAGTACAATCTCGTTCCCTTGACCCTTGATTGTTGTTTTGATTGGTGTTCAGCCCAGCAGCCACCTGGCTAACTATGCGGGTAACGAAGCCATCACTTGCTCCGATACGAGCCTCGACAAGTCCGGGTTCTCTCTTCTTGGAGGCATGTTTCTAAAGCAACAGCATGCCCACAAGTTTTAATGACACCTTCCATTTTCTAAGTGTAATCACAATTCTAATTTTTCGCAATTTAAACGCCATACTAATTTATGCTATCATTTTAACCTAGCGTTTTTAGACATTTTAAGCAACCACAATAAGCATGTCAACCATGTAGTTATTTTCTAACGCATAAGCAAAGCATAAATCAAACCGTAGAACTACCATTCAATAGAATAAGATCTAAGTCATAAAATTACCAGATAAGTTCAAAATACGATTACATCCATACAGTCATCCATAATAATTCATAAATTGTTCAAATCTAGGCATACTGCCCCAAAAATATGAGTTTTATCAAAAGATCAGTCACCAAATCCACCTCCTAAGTCCTCACCCTCCAAACAGCCCACAGAAGCAGGAGTACCACCACGGTCACCACCAAATACACCACCGTATACAGGTGGTGGAGTGATGCCATGGTGTGGCTGAGGAGAGCCACTATCCTGGTCAACTGCTGGCTGTCCGCTCCAGCTACACCAAGGAGGGAGTCTATCATATGGTCATGGTGGTCCAGAAGGTGCTCATGGATGTCCTGGCCTCGGGCTAGCCTGGCGACCTCCTGTCGCTCGGTCGGGGTCATGCCTCTCAGGCAAAGGACTGGGGCACGAGCCATGTGCGGGGGTCGGGCGACCGGCTGCGGTCGGGCGGCAGGCTGCGGTGGAGGTACTCGAATGATCGGCGACGACGGTCGATAAGGCGGCGGGGATCCTGATGATGAGGACGACGAGGACGACGATGACCCACCCTGGCCCCTGACCCGTGATGGTCCCGCCCCATCCCCGGTGGGAATGCGGAAGGTCATTCGGGTAGGCAGTGGCACGCTCTTCCGAGCGGTGGTGCGAATCCGGAGTCCAGTCCGGACAGCAGGGACAGGTCGAGAGTCAGCGTCATCGTCGCTATAGGGATCCCGCTCTGGCACGGTGGTCCGAAATCGGGAGTTACCGTTCTCACTACCGGGGTGCTCAGGGGACCCGTGAGATCGGTACTCGGATGGGTCTGACTCGTGAGACATGATACTGCGATAAAAGAATTTAGTTAATTTACGGGAAAATAAATTTTTTTTTTTTTTTTTTTTTTTTTTTTTTTTTTGAAATAAGTAATTTTGTACATATCATATGCAAACTCACACACAAATTCACATTTTTCAGGAATTTTCGGAAAGTTTAAATTTTTAAACCCTAATAGTATGATCATTCTATAAGTCTTATCCTATTTATATCGTGGCTAGGCGTAGTTGATCAGGCTCCGCATATCCATGATATATTAGAATAACACCTATACTAATCATACTAGTATCTAATTCTCCTATTCTTTGAAATCTTAAAAGTTTTAACTTATTTTGGAAAAAAAAAGCGGGTTATAGTACTTGGTTTTTATGAAAACCGATGTTCTCTATAACCTATGGCTCTGATACCAAATCTGTAACACCCCGCTAAAGCGGAACCGCAAGGTGATACAGCTAAGATTCCATCGCGATAGGAGATAGATCACACCAATCATTCATATCAAAGGTTTAAAAGAGTTTATACAGTACTACAAGTATTACAATCCATCCTTCATTCAGGTTTACAAATTTAAGCAAAATATGAAATGACATGACTGGTGTTATACAAAAGTTCCCTTAACGATCTTATCAAACCTTCGGAATTCCTGAAAAGCATGTTAAACAAGTGTCAACTACAAGAGTTGGTGAGTTCACAGGTTTTATAGATGCAAAACAGTTATGTACAATATTCATCCCAATAAGACGTTTATTTGCAATATGTTTTGTAAACAGTTTGGTGAATCAGTTCATTCACCCTAAAATTAACAGTTTAGAAAACAACAGTGAGTAGATTTTTCCAAACGATGTGTTAATTACATGATATATATCAGTGAGTTACTACAATCCTTCATTTCGTGACATTGCTACGCCCCTATCCAGCCTTGCCGGGGGAAACTAATTCCAGCCGGGGTGAATATTTTTCAATACAGTGCACCTATTACTCGTCAGTTCTAGGTGGGTATGTCAATCCAAATAGCGCTATCCACGTGTATCATAGGCCCAATTTGTAAGGGTTAATAGTAGTGCAGGGGACATTTTCATTTATTGCTCACTATATCATGTTTCAACAAATCGAAAATTTATCTCATAAAACATTTTATTTCATTTCATTTCGATGCTCGAGTTTATTTCATTTCAATTCATTTGATACTCGAAGCATGGGTTCGTTTCATTTCATTTCAAAAAAGAAAACTTAAAACATTTCATTTCAATAATTCGTTTTAATATCATACTCACATTTCAATTTACTTCATTTTATAAAACATTTCATAACATTTCAGATATACAATTCATTTCATTTTGTCACAATAAGTCGTTTCATTTTGATAATTCAATTCATTTCGCAACAAGTTCACAATCAAACACATTTATTCATATACATGCTTTTCACCCCAAAAATTTCGTAAAAACGGTAAAATGGGGCTGTGAATACTCACCTCGAGTGCTTAGTGCGGATTTGTAAAGGGTTGATGCGTAACCTAAATCCCGGCTCCAAACTAGGGTCGTCCTATCAAAACGAAATTTTAACGTAAGTCCTAGATTCAACGGTCCTTAACTAAAATCGTACCGAAATCCATAGTATGCCATTATATTAATTTTTATGGTTTAATCCAATAAAACTCATTTTGTTACTAAAAAAAAAGTCTCCTAAACATTTTAGAAGTTCAAAATTTATAAAAATGAGTTTTTAAGAAATTCCAGAATCTGTCAAAAATTTTAAGTTGTAAAAATTGCTATTTTGAACTTAGGTCCTCTAATTATTGAGTCTTTAAATTTTTACCCCCTGAATTATGGGATGTTAGGAACAACTCCACCAAATTTCATAATTTTTAGAGAATTTTTACTATTTTTAAACATTTTTACAAAATTAGTGGTAAGGGCTGAAATTCCAGAATACCTTTAGATAAAGTTTAGTTCATAAATAATTCAATACTCCACTTTATCACGAATTTCCAAAGAGATTTTCTAGCTAAAACATATACCAAACTTTTGAGACAAGTTTCATGTCATAAGGATGGTTTTTGAGAGAGATATGACCTCTTCAAGTGGTGCATGTGTAATCTGCCATAAGAGGACAGCCTACACCACCAACTTAAATTCATTGGTTGAAGTCTCAAAACTCCTCTAAATGACATGATCTTGGACTTTTTAGAAAGCTAACTCAAAGTACTTGAGTTTAGGATCAAGAAAATTGTGCTTTAGATGAATAATCAAGGAGTTATGCTAGTTTGAAGTTGACCAAAGTTTCTGACCAAACACTGTTGCACACAAAAATGTTTTTGGATGGTTTGAACTCAAATCTTGGTGTTTTTATGCAAAATCAGTGGGGTATGAACCCTAACACCTTAAATTTCATCCCATAAAAATTTCATAAAGAAATGACTACAATAAGACCCCTTTTGAGTCGTACAAAGTGCATGCAAGATTTTTGACAGAATCTGTCTCCAAACTAACATCCAACATGATACCAAAATACATAAAATCATACCATTTCGGGGCTTTTCTTGCAATTTCACCCATAACTCAGAATATTCAAATGTAATACAACTAATATATGCTTTCATACCATCCATACTCATGCATGAACTATTGATGAAGTTTAGCCCAAGTTTGGTGGTTAAGAACATCATTTAACAAGAATTTTGCTTCCAAATGGTGTTCTTATGGGGAGATCATAGACTCTCACCTTCTTAGATTGTTTTTCCAACATTTCTAAGGTGGAATCTCTTTCCCAAACACCATATGGATTTAGAATCCATAAAAGGAGGTTTAACCTCAAGAAAAACATGAAAATAGAGCTTAAAAGGGGTGCAAATCGAATCAAAACTCAACCTAACCTTCTTACCTTTGAGATTGTGATTAAAATAACTTGAATGTGTTTTTAATCTTCAAAGAAATCTGATCTTGAAGAGGTTCTTAGGGCTGGATTTTGAGAGAAGATTGAGAGAATTTAGAGAGAGAAAGAGTTTAGAGAGAGAGAGGATTTTTGAAAAATGAGTGAATTGATGATGATGATTTGATTTTGTAGAGAAAAGAGGAGAGGAGAGAGAGATAGGGGGGGGGGTGGCCGGCCCCCTAGTGGGTCCCACCCCCTTCTCTCTTTTTCTTTTATTTTTTTTTTTGAACAAATTCTTACACTGTTAGTTCGATTCGGTACCGGGTTTTTCGGCGTTTTTGGCAAAAACCGACTTTTCGAAGGTGGTTTTAGATTATTTAGGTCAGTTTACTCATATTTTAAACAAAATAACTTAAATTTTCAAGATTCATTTTAAATTTGGCATTTTAGGATTATCGGGTGATTTCGGGCCGGTTCGGGCTTTTTCGGGCAGTTTTCAGGACTTTTAGTTTTTAGCCTAACTTTTTCACGCAAACTAACCTAGATTATCCAGGCAACTTAAATTCTACCTTTTAGCCTACAGGAACGCTACTGAGTGAATTTAACGAGTAGCTAACCTGAGTGTCCAAATTTGACGGATGTCACAGGTGTGGTCACTGACAGGGTTGCAGGTAGGAATTAAATACAAGTTATCAGTGAGAGAGGGTATCAGTGACTTAAAATGATCAGCGAGATCAATTTATTTCATTAAAGCAGGAATTACAGTACACTGATAAAACGAAAATTACATAAATAAATTACAAGAATTTAAGAGGAACCCAGCTTGCTGAAGATCAAGCATCAGGGTTTAGCATTCCTAGCTCGCTGATGAGTTGGTTGAACCGTTTCTCATCAAGCGGTTTGGTGAAAAGATCAACTAGCTGATATTTCGTAGGAACAAAGTGAAGTTCGACATCGTCATTCATCACATGATCTCTGATAAAGTGATATCTGATCTCAATGTGCTTGGTCTTAGAATGAAAGACAGGATTGTTGGCGATGGCGATCGCTGAAGTGTTGTCACAGTATATGGGTATCTTTGATAGCTGAAATCCATAGTCTAGCAGTTGATTTCTCATCCAAAGGACGTGAGCACAGCAGCTACCAGCAGTGACATATTCTGCTTCAGCGGTTGATGTGGACACCGAGTTTTGCTTTTTGCTTGTCCATCTCACCAACTTACCACCAAGTAGCTGACAGCCACCAGTGGTGCTCTCTAGATCTAATTTACAGCCTGCAAAATCACTATCTGAAAAAGCAGTTAGATCGAACCCTAAGTCCTTGGGGTACCAGAGACCAAGGTTGGGAGTCCCTTTCAGGTATCTGAAGATACGTTTAACAGATTTCATATGGGACTCCTTGGGATCAGCATGATATCATGCACATAGACATGTAGCATATATGATATCAGGACGGCTCGCTGTGAGATACAGCAGTGAGCCAATCATTCCTCTGTAGAGAGTAACATCAACAGGTTTCCCATTGGAATCCTTGTCAAGTTTCAAAGGAGGTGCCATTGGTGTTTTCATTTCAGAACAAGTAGTAAGTTCAAATTTATTAAGCATTTCTCGAACATATTTACCTTGAGAGATGAAAATACCCTTTTCAGATTGCTTAACCTGAAGACCTAAGAAATAGGTTAGTTCACCCATCATGGACATCTTGTACTGAGCATGCATGAGTGACTCAAACTTTTTGCAAAGTTTGGCTTTCGTGGACCCAAAGATAATGTCATCAACGTAAATTTGGGCAAGGAAGACATGGTCCTTGTAAGTCTTGACAAACAGAGTGCTGTCAATTTTTCCACGAGTGAAACCTTCAGAGATAAGAAAAGTTGACAAGGTTTCATACCAGGCTCTAGGTGCCTGCTTTAAGCCATATGGAGCCTTGTTTAACTTGTAAACATGGTTAGGATGCTAAGGATCAACGAAGCCTGGTGGTTGAGCAACATAGACTTCTTCAGTGAGTTTCCCATTAAGAAACGCACTCTTGACATCCATCTGAAACACTTGAAATTTCATATGAGCCACATAAGCAAGAAACAGTCTAAAGGCTTCTAATCTAGCCACAGGGGCAAAGGTTTCATCATAGTCTATTCCCTTTCTTGTCTATATCCTTGTGCAACAAGACGAGCTTTATTGCGAATCACAGTGCCATGTTCATCAAGTTTATTTCGAAAAATCCATTTCAGACCAATGATGGTCTTTCTAGATGTCCTGTGAACAAGAATCCATACAAGGTTTCTTTCGAACTCAACGAGTTCTTCTTGCATCGCTGAGACCCAAAATGGATCAGCGAGTGCTTCTTCTATTTTAGAAGGTTCATTTCAGATAAGAAACAAACATATAGACAGTGATTACAAGCCTGATGTTGAGTTTTTACGCCAGTAGAGGGATCACCTAGAACTTGATCAATAGGATGATCTCTAGTCCATCTGAGAGCAGTAGGCTGAGGGACAACCTGAAGAGGCTCAGCAACGACTATGGAAGATGATTCTTCAGGGATTACATCAAGTTGAGGAAGATCAGCAAGGAGTGGAGCAACTTCAGAAGAGCCTGAGGTTGAAGGAGTGTCTTCCTGAGATGTTGTGGGAGCAACTTGATTTATAGGGACAACAGAGTAAATTGGAGTGTCCTGAGGAATTTCAGGTACATCTTCAAATCCATCAGGAATTGATGATGATGTTCCTGCAGCAGGGATGTTAGCTTCAGGGGCTTCATTTTCAGGGATTAGCCCATTGATCTACAAAATTATTATTATTAGAAATTGAAGGAGTAGAGAATGGATTAGTTTCATCAAACTTAACATGAATGGTCTCTTCTATGGTTGGCCTTCGTTTGTTGAAGACACGATAGGCTTTGGATATAGTAGAGTATCCAACCAAGAAACCATCATCAGCTTTGGCATGAAACTTCCAAGAGCATCTTTGTTGTTCTTGATATAACAATTGCAACCAAAGATGTGGAAATATTCAGTGTTTGGCTTTCTTCCTCTGAAGAGTTCGTAGGCTATCTTCTTGAATCTTTTCACGATCAGCGACCTGTTTTGCGTATAACATGCAATGTTGACAGCCTCAGCCCAGAATTGAATATAGAGACGGGCTTCAATCAGCATAGATCTTGCAGCTTCAATCAGCTTGCGATTTCTTCGTTCAGCGACTCCATTTTACTGAGGAGTACGAATGGAAGAGAAGTTTTGAGAAATTCCCTTGCTGATAAGGAATTGATCCAAGACACTGTTTTTGAATTCAGTGCCATGATCACTTCTAATGGAACAAACAGTGATCTGATTGAACTTCTCCATCCGAAGAATGAAGGCAATGATTTCTTGAGAAGTTTCACTCTTGGCTCTAAGGAAGAAAACCCAGGTGTATCTTGAGTATTCATCAACTATCACCAAAGTGTATCACTTTCCACCCATAGATTGGATATTGACAGGTCCAAAGAGGTCCATGTCCAATAATTGGAGTGGAGAGTTGATGGTAGAGACTTGCTTGGATTTGAAAGTAGCTCTTGTCTGTTTTCCCTTTTCACAAGCAGCATAGAGAGATTCTTTAGCAAAGCTGTTTTTAGGGAGTCCTTCCACCAGCTTGCTGATGGAGAGTTGGTTGATGGTCTTGAAGTTCAGGTGGGAGAGACGTTTGTGCCAGAGCCAGTTGATGTCTAAAGAGACCCTGGACATAAAGCGCACATTTTCAGTGGATGTGTCCATGTTGATGATGTAGACATCTCGTGATCTTTGTCCTCTGAGAATGAATTTCTTGTGCCTGTTCTTGACCTTGCAGCTTTTCTTGGAGAAAGAGACATTGTGATCTTTATCACAGAGCTGACTAATACTCAACAGATTATGAGTTAGTCCTTCAACGTAAGATACCCTTTTAAAGGTAGTCTTGCCGTTGGTTAAGGTACCATATCCTTTAGTGATACCTCTTCCTTCACCGCCAAATTTGACTGAAGGGCCAGCTTCTTCTTTGTAGTCGACTAGAACATGTTTATTTCCAGTCATGTGTTTAGAGCATCCGCTGTCAAGGTACCAGATGCCCTTTCCCTGAAATAGAATGAAAAGTTAAGTTGTCTTTGGAACCCACATGAAGTTGGGTCCATCAGGGTCAGCAAAGGAAGACACATCAGGGATATAGGTGACTGAAGATTCAGCGACCTCATAAACTACCATAGTAGTAAAGGAAGAGGCAACATCATTTGTCATATCTGAGGTTTCAGTGTTGACAAGATCAGGGATGATGGCAGACTCGACAACTAAAGGTTTCTTTCCTTTGGCAGATTTATTTCCCTTAGGACCTTTCTTTACCTTACCTGCTTTTTCAGCTTTGGTAGCATGAGGACACTTGCTAGCAATATGGTCATTTTGGCCATAGTGATAGCAGTTTCTATAGGTCTTAGTCTTAGAGGGACCCTTAGGAGTTTTAAACTTAAGATGAGCAGGTCCAATAATGCCTATATCTCTAGTTTGAGGAGGAATTGGAGTTTTCTCCTGTGGTTTGGTCTTCAAGTCTATCTTGATTTTGGGAACAGGACTTTGAACAGATTTCTTAGTCCCTGATCTAGAAGGACCACCACCTAAGACTTTAGGAGTCTTGTGGTTTGGTTTCTTAGGTTTGGGAGGATGGTTAGGAAGGTTCTTGCCTTTAGAGTTTTTTAGAGGCTGACCAGAGGTAGAAGCCTCATCTTTAGGGATGGAAGAAGAACTCTGAGAGTCAGGATCAAAGGAAACAAACATGCCATATTTTAACTTAGATTTATCGGGTTTAGCAATATCATGTTGTTTTCCTTTAACAAAACCTAAGCAGGTTCTATTTTTAGGGTTTCGCTGAGAGGAGATGATTTCATCAACCTTTTCTGAAGCATCAGCCCAACTTTTAACAGTAACCTTCTCAGAATTTAGTTCAGCGAGAGCTTTTTCTCTTTCAGCGATGGCCTGCACCCTTTCTATGCAAAGAACTTGGTTTGAATGTACTTGGTCCTTATAGTTTACTTCAAAAATAGCGAGCTCTTTAATTTTCTCATGACACTCTTTGAGCTCAGTCCTAAGGTCCAAGTTGACCTTTTTAGCAGAGGACTTGCCATTTAAGGCATTGTACAGATCGATGGTCAAAGTGTCCATCGATGTCATAGTATCTGAAGAAGAAGGAGTGGGTACTTGAACCAGTGAAGGAGAAGGAGCTGAGGAAGGTGTAACAGGGACTTCTTCTTCAGGGATGTCTTCGAGCTGTGCCATGAGAACAGGCTCGGTTTCTTCAATGATGGCCATCAGACATGTAACCTCGCTAGTGTCTTCTTCATCAGAAGATTCTTCTGAAGATTCATCCCAGCCTTTTCCTTTAGCTATCAGGCCTTTGCCTTTTTGGTGGAACTTCAGCTTGCAATACTTTGCCTTCAGCTTCTGGTACTTATCATCCTTGGAAGCTAGTGTTGAGGTTTCAGCGAACTGATTCTTCTTATACCTGCATTCAGTGGCAAAGTGACCTTTGCCCTAACATTTGAAACAGGTAGGGGATGCCTTATCACCAGATGGTGTTTCAGGCATGTTAGTAATAGAGAGGGGCTTGGACTTACGGAAGTTTCCTTTTCGGCCAAATTTCTTGAAGTGTTTGGAGAGAAGGGCAAGAGACTCATTAAATTTTGTCTCATTATCAAAGACAAGATCAGAGTCAGAATCCTCTATCTTAGTGATAGTGATGCGGTAATTATCGTATATAAAAAGTGTAACAAGTTTTAACCTCTAATGCCTAGCCACTGTCTTACCACATATACAGGCAAGCGTACCTGATCGTGAGTAATATAGTGTAGGAAAGTCCAGGTATCGTATCTACCACTGGGAACGGTCAAGTTATCATAGACTAAAGTCTAAATCGGTTTAATTAACCTAAAGGGGGGGTTTTGTATGAAAAAGGTTTGAATACTTAAAAAGACAAATAACTAAGTAGAAACTAAGAAAGCAATTAAAATACTGATTTAAGATTATATTAAGGAAAAACAGCAGTACTTATCATGGTAAAGTGAATCCCCAAAATGGATGATATGAATAGGTCGAAGGTTTGGTTGTTTTGACTATTGTAGGAATTTAAGTCTGGGACACCCTAACATGTGAAGATTATGGTTAGAAACTAGGACACGATCCTCCTAATTCCAATCCTAAATCGTTTGGTCCACAATCTAGAATCGGTAAACCAGTCCTAATTAATATTGCAATGGCTCTTCTACTATCTGGTCACTCTTGGTCCAAGTAACCCCTTAACACAACCTCTTGGTCCAAAGTCAGGCTAAGGTAGGTTGATTATCCTTTCGGAGTCTATCTGCTTTGGTCTAACAAATACACCCAACCAATTGAATTCAAATTGCCAAAACACTATCAATCAGAAAAGAACCATAATAAACATTCAATTAATCAAAACAAACCAGTAAACATTAATCACAAAAGTATCATCCATAAAGGTTCATCGACCATGACAAGCACTACTACTAAAAACTACTCACTAATCATAATGAAAACGAAAACAAAAGTAGACATCGACATGATACCGACAGTACAACGACGGATGATCGAAGATCGACTCCTGCAGCGTAGCGGCACCTTTCGTACTCTCACTCTCATTCCTCCTCGTATCCCGTACCAAAAATCATGTTTTGAACTGAAGGGGAAGGCTGGTATTTAAAAGAAAACGTCCAGGAGCCATCTGGCGATCGCCAGACTGCAGGTTTGGCGACGCCAGACACTTAGGTCAACCCTGGTCTTCAATTCAGTCGAATCTGGCGGCGCCAGATTGGGAATCTCGCGAACGCCAAACAGCTACTGTGTTGACTTTGTGCATTTTTCACGTTTTCTCGCCTTTTTCGTACTTTTCCGTTCCACGGCCACCAAATCCTTCACAAACAATAATAAGCTCATTTAGTGCATGAAATGATCAGAAATGGGTGAGAAATGGGGTAAAGTCATGCAATTACGTTTAACCAAAACATGTATATTTTTGGTGTTATCAAAATCCCCACACTTAAGCTTTGATTGTCCTCAATCAAAAGACTGAAAGATAAGAAAGATAACTCCAAAATTATCTCCACCCAAGATCATCAAAGAGAACAAAGCATACTCACATAATCGAACACACAAACAAGACTCATCAAGCAATCGGATACCAAGGCCAACCTTTTACCCTCACATAATATGAATAACAATATAAAGTGTATCTCTCGGGGGTAAAAGTGTATATGTAAGTGATCACACCAATACTCGACTAATTCCCTCATTCATAAGCTTGTCATCAAATCTAATCTCCACCACTGAGAAGTTGTCAATCGTCAAGAGGACTTTAGGGTTGTAATGTTAGGCTAAGGGTTAAGGGTAGGATAAAGGATATATAAGTGACTAAGGTTATTGCAACAAAAACTTGAAAACTCAATTAGTAATGATCCAAACAGTGAAACAATCTGACTTTCGAACAATGAAACTTTTGGGATGAGTATTTCCTCTCTTTCTTTTAGAATTGGCCTAAGCCTATGGCTTATTTGGGGCACAAATTCTTTTTCAATCTTTTCAGCTCTCATTCTTTTCTTTTTATATTCTCGGCTCTTTTGATATTTCTTTTCTTTTCTGAGTCTCAAATATTTTCTCTTCTCTTTCTTTTTTTTTCAGAGCAGCAACTATGTTGCTTTTGGGCTCTTTTAAATCTCAATCCCATAAAAACTGTCAGATATGAAAAACTGGATCAAAACATCTAAAGATTCAAATTTAAGTCACGGCTAAAAGATAGATAAAACAATTAGGCTCAAAGATAAAGTGTATAGTGGGTAAAGAAATGAAAAAGGCTAAGGCTCAAAATGGTTTCAAGGGATAAAGTGTTAAAAGGTGAACACTTTTCAATCAAAGGCTAGGCAAATCAGACAATCTTATGATGAGATCATCTGACGAAGGCTAAAAGGGTTAGAAATGAAGGCCTCTATTAGTGCAATGGTTATAAATACTCCTCTTATGTGGTCTCGACAAGCATTCAAATGACAAGTTCTACCTTGGGTCAAAGTCGGTATTCCTCACGAAATAAACAGATATAACAATTAAGGCTCAAACTCTCAATGGAATTGGGTGAGGCACTCATGGTAATCAGTATTCCAAGGCATCCTTTTACTCAACTAATCCTATTCAGTGTTCTCCTATACAAGCAACTTAGTCCCAAAAACAATCTCAGATTTCGAAAAAAATTGGGGTCAAATCTCAAAGCTTTCAAAATTTTGAAAAACGACAATCCATAAGCAAAAAGTGAACCCATTTAAACAGATAAGTCTACATAACCCCCTCCCCACACTTAAAGTTTGCAGTGTCCTCAATGCAACAGTTAAAACAATTATGGAGTAATTGGGAAAAGAGAAACTTCCCGGGTTATGTGACGAAATCTGTTTTGATCTGAGAGTGGTCCAAAAAAAATCGTGCTCGATCATAAATCATAGGTCGCTGTATCTACCAAAAAAGAAAAAGAAAAAGTAAAAACGAACTAGCAAAAATAAACCAAACTAAGGCAATTAAAATTCTAAACAAACCAAACAAAATAAAAATAAAAATTGTTCAACCAAACCAAACGCAAGCAAAAATAAAATTGTCTCAAACAACCATATCGAATAACGGAGATAAAAGAGAGAGATCAATAAGGGCCACGAGGTTGGTTTTGCCAATCCTCGTAAGTCGGGTAACCGGGCGGAGCATCCTCGGAGTATGGCCAATATGGAGATGGAGCATACGCGGTATTCGGTTGAATACCAAAGTGGGAGGCCATCTGGTTCATCACTCCACTTTGCCAGTTGGCTTGGTGAAGAGCCTCCACGGTGTTGTACTCCATATGCTGATGATGACGGCCATAAGACAATGACATCTTCGAGAGTCAGTTACTCAAGTCTTGGTAGCCCGAATACGCTGTCCAATCCGCCGGTTGCTCTCCCGCACTCGTCCCACTTGTTCCACCAATCTCATGCGTGCTCCTCGGTGCTTGACTTCTCGCTTGACTTCTTGGTTGACTCCCCGTTCCGTAAGCTTGAGGATTATGGATCCATGCATTGTAATCCCTTCCGATCATATGCTCAACCCTCGCTACTCCCATTCCACGGAGTTGGTCCATGTCGATCAATCCCATCTCCCCAAAGTTCGTCATCGAGGCAATGGCACCCGCGGTAAGAATACCGAAGTGCTTGGCCAAGAGCGTCACGTACTGGCCACCAACTATGCGACTACCCTCTCGATAACCACTCGCCTTGGCGAGTTGAACGGCGATGAGATACGGAACATTCGGATATTTGTCATCCGTAGAGAGTTGTTCAAGAAGCCATAGATCATAAACCGAAACTTTCTCCTCACTTGAAGAACGAGCGTTCACCGCTTGAATGAGCATGCGGTGTAGAAGTCTATCCGAAGAAGCAAGAAAACCTTTAACTTTGAGATTAGCACCATATTCACCTTCACCAAGAATTGCCCAAGCCAATTGAGGATCAAAACCATCCGGCCTCTTTGCGGTTGCCTACATGTACTCCGCGAATCCGGGAGCATCAACCTCCTCTTGGGTATATATCCCCAAAGCAACGGCAAACTCGATCAAAGATAGGGATCTCCAAACTCCACCAAGTCGAAACGTCATGCACGATTGATGAAACTCCTCAAGGGCCTTGATGGCCTCAAAACGGAATGTGGCCACGAACTTCACAATAAGCTCGCGATAGAGGGTCTCGGCAATGTCAAAGACTCGCTCCCATGCATGGCAAATATAATACTCGGTGCTATCCTCGTCGTAGGCATGCTTCTCGAGTATCGCCTTAATATTGTTTTCAACACCCATCGATCGAAGAAGGTCCCAATCAACTCTCCTTGGAATAAGCACTTGACGGGCAAGAAGTCGGTTCACGGTATCCCGGTATTCCTCCCGTTTTTGGACATTCAAAGTTGGGTCATTCATGAAGTAGGTGAACACGTGACTACCATCCGGTGCACGGAAATTGGTTGCGGTGGAAGTTGACGATCGGGTTCTTTGTCTCTACAAAACCAAAATACCATTGTCTTAGATGAATTTTTATCCAATGAATGCAAGACAAGGTTTATTCATGTCAAAACCAAACGAGACAAACACTTCCACGACTAACAAGTTCAAGTATCACAATCATGTACGAATCGAAGGACAAAGGGGATGTGGAACATCCCCACACTTGAACTTTTAGTTCAACCACAATTACAAACCAATCTAGCTATCAAGAAAGAATGGGGGATTTTGGTGTTCTCAAAATCCCCACACTTATCATTTAACCACAATCACTAGATTAAACAATCAAATAGCATGCTAGATCAAGATTTCAATCATAATATATGGCATGCATTAATCTAAAAGCTCTAAACAATCAATGGTGTATCAAGAACAATGTTAAATCCATTTAAGCAAACAAACACCATTGATGCCCAAAACAAGATCTACATTTACCAAATCAAGCAATCCTCACGAAATTAAAGTTAGGAAACGTACCTTGTTCATGTTGAATGATGAAATTGAAGCTCAAGAAGGTCGAATTTCGCAAGAACGTGAGAGGGTTTGGCGGCGCCTAAGAGAAATTAGGGATGTGTGTTTGTGAAAAAGTGAGGAAAGAGGGTTAAAAACCCGTCTGCCCGACTTGGCGTCGCGAAACCCAGGGTTTCGCGTCGCCAAACAGGCGGTTTTCAAAAATACCCTAGTTTTTAAACATTTCGCGTCGCCAAACGGTCCTTTTCGCGTCGCGAGATTCGCCAAATCTTACCAGGTACCAACCTTACCAACTTCGCGTCGCCAGACTTGAAATCTGGCGATCGCGAAGTGCCCACTGTTTCCAACTTTTGAAAATTTGCATCGCATTCCGAATTCGCTCGAATTTGGTTTTTATCTCCTCCGTATGGTTACCTAAGCAATATCAAACGAAAACATTAATAAAAACACACACGAAAATCATTAAAAACGAAAGAAAACGAAAAAGCTCGGGTTGCCTCTCGAGAAGCGCTTCATTTTTGGACGGGTCTAGAGCTCGACCCCACTTCCGGCTCATTTCTTGGCACGTCGGGCTGACGAGCCCTTCTTCTTTCTGTGATCTTTCTTGGAGGATCCCGGTTCATTGAGTTTCTGATCCTTTTGATGCATCGGGTTTGGATAGTCCTCCGTTTTCTTTCCATGCTCATGTGGGAGTAACGGGCCGTTCGTGTTCTTTTTGTAGGCCAGAGAAGGATCTTCATATGGTTCAGCAAGGTGTCTGACCGGTATTCACTTGAGCGGTGTGCAAGAAAGATCTCCCGAGGATAATCGGAATCTCCGTGTTTTGTGGAAGATTAGCTATGACGAAGTCCGTATAGTAAACAAATTTGCCAATGCGAATCGGGACTCCTTCCGCTATCCCTAACGGTGTTGTCATGTAACCGTTCACTCCTCGGTATTGATAGTTTGTTGGCATGATCTTTTTAACTCCCATTTTCCTGCAATAACCAACAGGCATCATGTTAAGTGCGGCGCCTGAATCTACCAAAGCAAGACCACTAAATTTATGACAAGAGATAGGCAAGTTGTAACTCCCTGGATCATGCTTGATAGGTGCAATGTAGATGAGGTCATCCTCCGGTGCCTTTTTCTTTTCTTTCTCCTTTTCTTTCTCCTTGCCTTTATCTTCTTTCTTTGGAATCACGAACTCCGCGTATCCGCCTTGCTTTCCATCTTCCTCCTCATCATCATCACTTGAAGCTTCGGGCACTTTGAGTCTTAGGTGTTCGAATGACACGGTGAACCCTTCCAAATCGTAATCCGTGGCATAACCGGGCTCACTTTCACTCTCAGTTTCCACGTACTTCTTTGTGTAGATGTCCGTCCACTTCTTCTTTGATGGCTCTCGGTCATCATGAGTGTCGGATTCACATTCTCCACCTTCGGGTTGACTTGTGTTTGCGTTGGTAACTCCCCTTGAGTCCTTTCACTTAGCATTTGCGAAACACGACCAACCTGCAATTCCAAATTCTGGATAGTACTTTGGTGATTACGTAAGTATGAACCTACTTCATCGTTTAGCTTCTTTTGCGCATCCATGAATTGGATAATCCGATCTTCGATAGAAACACGTGGCTCTCCACCCGGTCTTTGGTTCTGTTGAGTTGGTGCAAAGAAACCGGGAGGTCTAGGGATGAAATTACGGTTGTTGTTCCACCTCCCTTGGTAATCGCCTCGGTTGATATAGTTCACCTCCTCGGGTGTCATCATTGGTCGGTTCGGGCAATCCTTAGTCAAGTGTGGTCTATTGCACTCCTCGCATCCAACCTGCAAAGCATGAACAGATTTAATAAGCTCTTCGATTTTGCGTTCAAACTTTACCTATTGGTTTTTCATAGCGGCTAGTTCATCGGATGGATCGAAGTCGGTTGAGATTTTTTCAGCCATCCTTGGAATTTGCAAACGCTTGTCCGTCCTCCAATCTATGTTGTGTATAAGCATGTCTTCGAGGAGCTTGTAACCTTCCGTGGGCGTTTTGTACATGAAGACACCACCTGCAGATGAATCCAAAGTAGCTCGTGAAGAATAAGCAAGTCCACTATAGAAAGTTTGAACCTGTTCACTCTTATTCAACTCGTGACTCGGGCATGAGCTTAAGAGGTGCTTGAAACGTTCCCATGCTTCGGATATAGTCTCCCCGTCTTGTTGTTGGAAAGATCGGATCTCGGCTCTCAATTTATCGATTTTGGATGGTGGAAAGAATCAGGAAATGAACTTTGAACGAAGTCCTTCCCAAGTAGTGATTGAACTTGGCTCTAAGGATCGCAACCAAGCCCTAGCTTCTCCGATGAGCGTTAGAGGGAAGACCCGAAGACGAATTGCATCATCCCGGTCTGCCTCTGTTTTGAACAGATCACAAATATCCACAAAGTTTTCCATGTGAACGATAGGATTGCTATCGTTTTTCCCGTCGAAGGTAAGGTCCTTGATCATGTGTAGGAGCTTCCCCGGAATTTCCTTGTTCAGGTTCGGCTTCGTGATTGGATTGGTGGGTACAGTTGGAGCGGCTCTCCTGGCAGTCCACATCGGTGCCTCGTCTCCCATCTCAAAAATCAAAGCTCTCGGGCGAACTTTGTTTGCTTTTGACTTCTTTTTGTTTCTTTTTTTGAATTCTCTCTCCGGCTCTTCAAATGGCTCTAACAAGTCTGCTGTGACTGAAATCACAACAAACGGTTACGGACAACTTGCGGGAAACAAAGAGATAAAATAAAAATAAAGATAAAACTAACTAATTAAACTAGAAAGCGAAAAACTTGCAAGGGAAAGAATCCCTCACAAGGATCGATTAACAAAACTAATTAAGACTACAATCTAACAACTACCGTTCCCCGGCAGCGGCGCCAAAAAACTTGATGCGGTAATTATCGTATATAAAAAGCGTAACAAGTTTTAACCTCTAATGCCTAGCCACTGTCTTACCACATATACAGGCAAGCGTACCTGATCGTGAGTAATATAGTGTAGGAAAGTCCAGGTATCGTATCTACTACTGGGAACGGTCAAGTTATCGTAGACTAAAGTCTAAATCGGTTTAATTAACCTAAAGGGGGGGTTTTGTATGAAAAAGGTTTGAATACTTAAAAAGACAAATAACTAAGTAGAAACTAAGAAAGCAATTAAAATACTGATTTAAGATTATATTAAGGAAAAACAGCAGTACTTATCATGGTAAAGTGAATCCCCAAAATGGATGATATGAATAGGTCGAAGGTTTGGTTGTTTTGACTATTGTAGGAATTTAAGTCTGGGACACCCTAACATGTGAAGATTATGGTTAGAAACTAGGACACGATCCTCCTAATTCCAATCCTAAATCGTTTGGTCCACAATCTAGAATCGGTAAACCAGTCCTAATTAATATTGCAATGGCTCTTCTACTATCTGGTCACTCTTGGTCCAACTAACCCCTTAACACAACCTCTTGGTCCAAATTCAGGCTAAGGTAGGTTGATTATCCTTTCAGAGTCTATCTGCTTTGGTATAACAAATACACCCAACCAATTGAATTCAAATTGCCAAAACACTATCAATCAGAAAAGAACCATAATAAACATTCAATTAATCAAAACAAACCAGTAAACATTAATCACAAAAGTATCATCCATAAAGGTTCATCGACCATGACAAGCACTACTACTAAAAACTACTCACTAATCATAATGAAAACGAAAAAAAAAGTAGACATCGACATGATACCGACAGTAGAACGACGGATGATCGAAGATCGACTCCTGCAGCGTATCGGCGCCTTTCGTACTCTCACTCTCATTCCTCCTCGTATCCCGTACTAAAAATCATGTTTTGAACTGAAGGGGAAGGCTGGTATTTAAAAGAAAACGTCCAGGAGCCATCTGGCGATCACCAGACTGCAGGTTTGGCGATGCCAGACACTTAGGTCAACCCTGGTCTTCAATTCAGTCGAATCTGGCGGCGCCAGATTGGGAATCTCGCGAACGCCAAACAGCTACTGTGTTGACTTTGTGCATTTTTCACGTTTTCTCGCCTTTTTCGTACTTTTCCGTTCCACGGCCTCCAAATCCTTCACAAACAATAATAAGCTCATTTAGTGCATGAAATGATCAGAAATGGGTGAGAAATGGGGTAAAGTCATGCAATTACGTTTAACCATAACATGTATAATTTTGGTGTTATCAGATAGTCACTGTTGAGACAGGATTTTCAGAGGGTTGAGGAGATTCAGAGATCAAGGCAAGAGGGTTGCTTTTAACATCCTTGGAATCTCTTATGAGATTAGACTTCAGAGTCTTAGTTTGCTCATGGTTGAGCATCATACCATATAACTCCCTGAGAGTTATAGTCTTTATGTCCTTGGACATTTTCAGACACATGGTGTAATTTTCCCAATATTCAGGGAGAGCCTCCATGAACTTGGTAATTACCTGCGAGTTGGAGTAAGTGACATCGTAGGTCTTCAGATCAATCAAGAGGCAGTTAAACCTCTAATGAGTCTGGGCCATAGTTTCACCTTTAGCAGCGATGAACTTCTCATACTGTCGTATGAGGTGAATCTTTCTAGATTCAATGAGAGCATCAGCACCCTCATATTGGATACAGAGAGTATCCCATATCTCTTTAGCTGTCTTGAGATTGCTGATGGAGTGAAATACTTCATCAGGAAGAGACATGGCTATCAGAGACCTTGCCTTGGTGTCAACATTCACCAGGCGCTTGTCTTCATCTGTCCAGTTGGACACCAGCTTGATGAAGGTCCTTTTCGGAACAGTAGGAGAGGTGGTAGTAGCAGCGACTGCTGGAATTATAGAGGTGGGAACATATGGTCCATGTTCTAAGAAGTAGGGGATTTGAGGATCGGAACCAGAGAGAAAGAGTTCCATCTTGACTTCCATAGAGGGAAGTTATCAGCATTGAATCTGGGTGGCTTTGCCAAGGATCCAGATTCGAAGTAAGTGTCTTTAGGAGTAGTTGCCATTTTGTGGATCTAGAAACTATGTTTCTTTTGGGAACGGTTAAGAAGAAATTTCCAACCGCTCTGATACCACTTGTTGGTCCCTTTGGGATGGCCAATAAGGTAGATTATCGTATTTTGTATTGTAGACGGGGGGTTGAATACAATCAACACAGTTTCTTCTATATTTTAATCTATGACTCCTATGGAGTCTTTGAATATATTACTATTAGATTGTTTGATGATAAAGATCAAGACTATGTCAAGATCTAAAACAATCTTTGAATATAGACATTAAGCTTTTGCTTATGCACAAAGCAAGTAAAGAAGAGATAGAAAGAATTTAGAAGAATTGAGAGGGAAGAAAGGATTTGGGGTATAGAACATGTCATGTAAAGATTGGGTCTGTTGTACTATTGTACCATAAAATAATGACCATGCGTGGTAGGGTCATGGCCTATGGTAAACAGTTGCCTTATGGGTGATAAGTACGGAGGGAACAGTAAAGAGACATCCCCTTTTGTACTATTGTCAGAAAGGAAAATCAAATCCTTTTTGTGCATATACGACAAGAAGACAAATACAGAATTCTTAAAGTGCAAGTCACTGATCAGGCCTTAGAGTCGCTGATCCTTGGGAAGGATCAGGGTGGCACTGTGACTTGTTCTCTTGGGAACGTCATGTTAGAGTAGTCAGCTAGCTGTCACTGATATCAACTTCAGATCATAAGCGTCGCTGACTCTATCATCAGCTTGCATCAATAGATGGTGTTGATGGTTACAAAGTGACATGACTATTTGTCTTCATAGGAATACTTAGCAGGTATGTGAGTGAGTGCTTTGAAGGAAGAAACGTTCAGCGAACAGACTCGCTGTGGTTTCTAAAGCACTTTATTTTTGCTAAGTATTTTTAGTTACAAGATTGGGATCATTGGTATTTCATCAAGTCATAGAGGAGCTGGATCAACAATGTTTATTTTTACAAGCAAAATGATAGTAACAGATGGTTGTTTTGAATTCAATTGGGGCCGATCCATTCGTTAATGTTGTTTATGTTCATCAATGTTTGTTTATTCGTTTATGTTCAGTTAAGTTCGTTTGTTTATGTTCACTTAGGTTTGTTCTTTTACGTTTGTGTAGCTCTTAAGTCTTAACGAACGAACATAAATGAACACACACGAACAACCAGTTTTTTTTTAATGAATGAACACGAAAAAGAAAAAAAAATTCATTCGTTTATCGTTCATGTTTGTTTATTTGTTAAGTTAAGTTAAACGAATGAACATGAACAAGCCTTCGTTCGTTCGTTTGTTCCGTGATCAATTTTTCATTCGCCCCAACTCTATTTTTCCTTCCCATGTTCTTTCACCTCTGCCCACGGCAGAATGCCCAAACCCCATCTAAACCTCACCGTCGCTCCCGGTTGGAATTCTAACACATATCGCGCTATCATTAGTAATCAAAAGAATAAATCTTCAAACCTAAGCAACTCCTCAATCTTATGGCCAACATATCATGGCCCCCCTTGCCTAGAAACCCAATTCTTGTCGCACTACAATAAATCAACTGTATTGCAACAACAAAAATCATCGCTAAAGACCTATTGTAATGGTTGTCGCTGTTGTAGAGTTTTCACTGTATGCTTTTGGTTGTAGCTGCCTATAGCAACGACATGTCGTCGCAATAGGTAAAGAGTTAAAAAAATCTACTTTTTATCTACTACGAACAACATGATGTCGCTATAGGTCAAGAATATTGAAAAAGTTAATTAAATACCTATAACAACGACATGTCGTTGCAAAGGGTGAAATAAAAATCATTTATTTTACTTAATGGGATGACTTGTCGTTTCCATAGGTGAAAATTTTAAAAACAAGTGTTTTTACTTATAGCAACGAAATGTTGACGTAATAAGTACTATAAACTGAATATTAAATGTTAAAGCTAATGCAACGACGTGTTATTGTTGTAGGTAAACTTTTTGCCTGGTTTTTCTTTAATTAGAAAGTATATTTTAATCAGTTAATTTGATATTCAAATAATTAAAAAATAATTTTTTGGTCAAATAACTTTATATCCGAATATATAATCATTGTATGAGATCACTCTCTCTGTGTCCTTGTTGTCCTCATGTCCACTATCAAGAAATTTACCTTTTTCCGTGTCTTGCTTCTTCTTTTCCCCCTATTTTGATACAAAATTTGAAGTAAAAAATTGTTGCAAGATGTTATATTCAATTTTTTTTAATGAAAACTGAAAAAGTGATTTACATGTCTCGCATACACTAGGCATGCTATTAATATTAGTCTATTTGGATGCGGAGGAGGATTACCACAAGACATCTCCATCATGTCCTCGAGCAATTACCATAGACACACTTGTAACAGCATCTGTAACAACTTTTCAAAACTTCTTCAAAATAGAGAAAAAGTTAAAGTCTCTAAAAAATATTGCTTTCATCTTTAAAAGATTCTCATTTTAAAAGATTTATACATCAATTATAGTATTAAAGTATTTTACTCATTTATTAAAAATTATTTTCTCTCTCCAAATTGTAGTTTTCAAGGTTTTCTATTGGCTATTTCAAATGGTAATGATTTTTAAAGTTATCTCCATATTTTCAAGATGCTAAAATCCCCATTTTTTTCTCTCTTTTGGGGAAGGAGGAGATGCTCTAACTCATGGCAAAATAAATAGCTTATGGTGAGAAGTGTCATTTTGATGAAAAGTGTCTTTAAACCATTGATCACTTTTAACCAAATACCCTCACATGAATTGCGGCTAAAAGGGAATTTGATCTGTTGCATTCTGGTGCATCTCATCTTAATGTTCGTTAATTTCTCATTCAACAATTAATAACCACTTCTCACACTTCTTACCAAATTTGATACTTTTCATTGAAATCCAACCTATGAAAGTAACTAATTGTTCCAATATCCACAATTAGAATATATAAGACCCAATGAAAATATGCCAAAGTTCTAAGAAATTACAATTCCGTTTGAACTAAATAAAAGGTTAACAAACACTTCCCATTGAAGACATTCCAAGTGATTGTCCCATATGCCAACATTAAGGGTACGTTTGGTTTGTAAGAAAAAATTGAATGGATTGAATTTCATGTAGGGATTTGGAGTTGGAGAATCTGGAATCCTTTTGTGTGTTTGGTTTGTAGGATTTAAAATGAATTTGAGTTTTTGTTATTTACTAGGAAAATATAAAAAATATAAAAATAAGTAAATTAAATTTTATTTAACTTACTACTAAAAATAAATGTTTTTAATATATTTTAAAACATTGTTATATACAAATCCTACGAAATACTTCAAAATCCTAGCCACCTCGTTGGGGATTTCAAAATCCTATGTTTGAGGGATTTTAAATATGGACAATCCTATAAACCAAACACATGATTGGAATGGATTTGAAATCTAAATCTCCCGAATCCATTTCATTCATGCAAACCAAACAAGGCTTAAAGGTTTTAGGCTGCGTTTGGTACGTAGATTAGGATAGGACATGATTAAACAGAACAACTTGTCCTATGTTTGGAAGACATCTACGTGGGACACACTAAAACTAAGTATAACAAGTGTGGGACAAGTCTGTTCCATCCTACCCCATGGAACTAAGTAGAACAAGGTAAGATGTACCATTGTACCCCTCAAAATACAGATTGTTTTTCTTTTTCACGATAATTGCGTCATACTTAGAGGTGAGCAAAACTCAACCAAATCCAAAAAACCGAAATCCGATCCGAAAAACCTTGAATCTACCTAAAACGTATAACTCGAACTAACTCGGTCTTCAAAATCCGACTTTTTGACGAGTTACTTGGTTCGGGTAGGACTCCGTACCCATCACCCGAACCCACCCGAAACCCAAATAAAATCTTTTATTAATATTTTTAGTAACTATTTTATGCAGCACTTTGAGGTTTGAACTTTATTTTTGTTAGTTTAAGTGTTTAATTTAATTTTTAACATTTGAAATTTGAATTGGAGTTTGAATTAATTTAAAGGGTTAAGTACATGGGAGTGTATCGAACTTGTCACGTTTTATCATTGTATGTACTCAATTTTAAAACCTACTGATTAATGTAACGAACTTGCTAAAATTGTCATTGTATGTATCCAACTTTATAAAAAACCTACCATTTAATGTATCCAACTTGTCACGAAAGTGTATCCAACTTGTCATGTAACGACCATGATCATTTTTAACAAATATTTAACAAAAATAAGTAACCAAACAAAACGGAAGCCTTAATTGAATTAAAGGTAACAATTTTCCCAAAAAAAACGAGTCCAAAGGAAATGACTTTTAACGTAAAAATCTCAACTTAAACCGGTTTGCAAACCAAGACATCAAAAGAAGAGTATTTAATGTTCATCTCTCAAAATCCCTTGTAAACTTCTGAACTGAGTTGATCCGAGTCATCAAACTGGTCCCTTTCTTTTATCCTTAGAAGAGGTACATGCCACTAACAACATAAACCACAATGGGTTAAGCATAAAGCTTAGTGAACACAAACCTAGGCTCTATGCATGCACATAAATAATCATAAGCATTTAACTGTAAACTGAACATGTATCGTGACCTTTACTCAATATGTAAACATCAAGAGTTCCATGACTGACACTGGTACCAGGCCTTACAATCCCAACTTCCCTAGGGGTGAAACACCACCATAGGTACTATCATATAATTACATGTCAGCTACACAATAACACATACCACATGATCATGAGCATAACAATCGTGAACACAGGTTAATGTACTCACCTTATAGTGAAGTCTGATATTACACACTTGATTTAAAAGCACACGTAGAAGCTCAAACACCTATAATACATATTCATGGATACACATATCAAACTTGGCCCAAAAATGGAATCAAAAGTGCAACCCCGACCCCTAAGCCGAAATGACCTAGCTACGCTAGTCCAATTACTCCCAAACTTCACGGAACATCATGTATTGATATCCCTTAGGGGTTTATAAACCCGAAAACCCCAACCGAGCCCTAACGGGAAAAGTTCAAAACTCGTAACAGACAGGTCTTCGTGTTCGTGAAGACTTAGACTTCGCGGCGCAAGGGCCTACCCTTCGCGGCGCGAGGGACTACCCTTCGCGGCGCGAAGCACCTTCAGAACTCAAAAATTAATTTTTCGTCGGGATTTCGATCCAAGGTCCGAAACCTCATCCTTGCCATCGATTTTTGTTGGTCCCAAGTAGGTGACCTTCAAGTAAGGATAGTGTTTGAGATTATAGAAGGGGGGGTTGAATATAATCACACAGTTTTCTCACTTTTAAATTCTTGTTTTATAAACATTATGAATTTACAGATTGTTGCGGAAATAGAAAAGACAATTAGTCTAAACTAAACAATCTAAGTTCTTTCACTATGCACTAAGTGAGAAGAGAATAAAGAAAGAAGATAGAGGGATAAAGAGAGAAAGGACTTGAGTATTTTAGGATGATGAAGAAGTATGGAGAACATCTCTTCACGTCCTATTTATACTCCATGCATTAAATGCATGCAGACCTACTATTGTGACGTGTCACAATGTTAGTGGTCTGTTGTACTATTTACTATAAACAAATACTCTTTGCATGGTGTGCAAACAGTTGCCTTATGGTCTGATAAGTACGGAGGGAACAGTAAAGTAACTGCCCTTATGTACTATTGTGTCAGAAAAGGCGAGTTATCCTTTTGTGCATTAGACTAAGACATTGTTCTAATCCTTCAGGATCAGGATACTGATCAGTGACTAGAGTCCTGAAACTGGGGACGTTCAGGGTCACGTGTATCCTGATGAATCTTCAGGATGTCATACGATAGTGAACAGACTGCTATCACTAAGTTCCGTCTTCAGATCACGAGCATGCTGTTCCTGTCATCAGCTATTTCTTCGACGTCGCTGATGGTTCTTTTTGTATGATCTTAATGTCTTCAGGAGGAGGTCTTCACTTCAGTGGACAGGATCAGTAGACTGCAGAACAGACTCGTTAGTCTCATGATCCTGATCCTGAAATCTATAAAATTAAGTTACAGCATAAGTAACATGGAATAACACTGAACAGACTCAGTGATAATTCCTTAAGCTATAACAGAAGTAAAAACCTATTCACTAAGTAAAGATTCAGGATCATTATCATTTCATCAGGTCTTAGGAGAGCTGGATCAACAATCTCCCCCTAAATGATAATGATAAGACAACAGAGTAATTGTCTTAATCTAGAAAAGTTAGAAATAAATCTAAGTCTAGAACTGAACAGTAGGAAATAGAACTCATAAAGGTACATGTCCCATTTACTGTTTTGAGGGATCTTTTTCAGTACTATGATGGAATGAAGTACAATGCACTGAATTGCATTCTCATTAATCTCATTAAAATATTACAAGAGTAAGGAAAATACAATAGTACATGATAGAAGTACTGAAAGAAAAAAAATACAAGACAACTAACTATCAGATTCTTCGCTAATGTATTCAGTCTTGACGCAAACAGGAACAGGAGTGTCGCTGAAGGCAAGTCTGTGATCAAGTATAGCTCTGACAGTGCGGATGATCTCTTTGTTGTCTGGATTTTTCTTATCTTGTTGTGCAGTGAAGAGAACTGTCAAAAGATGTTCATAGGGCGCTATGTGTAGCTCACTGAAGCGCTGAAAGCGTAGGATTGAGTTATTGCTAACACATATGCCATGAACAGGTTCTCTGATTACTTGTCCTTCAGATAGAGAGATTCCAGGAGGGAATGAAAGATCAAGCATCGAGAGGTCCAGAGGTTTAACAACCATTCTGGGAAGACAGGGAGTTGGTCTTCTTGTAGAGGTGCCTGCAGATCTTCGAACAGGCTGCTGAGATGAGAGTGGAGAGTGATGGAGCAGGTCATCAGGTATTTCGGTTGTCCTTCTGATGCGAGCAATAAGTCCTTCAATGACTTCTTCTACTTCAGCCCGATAGTTCTTGTTGGCTTTGGGAAGCAGGGATCTGATTTCGTTCCACTCTGACAAGTTGTAGCGATCTAACTTGTCCAGAGTGTGCTCTACGTCCTTTACTCCAGAGCGTTTGACTGTGATCCAGGTTTTACCAGGATTACCTTTCTTGCCTCTTGATCGGCGAAGATGGATACCTGAGATGGCAGCACCATGCTTTCGGAGGTGTAACCGATCTCTGCACCAGTCAAGCTCAGCATTCACTTCTCCAGTCTGTATCTCTGCATTTTTGTTGAAGACCTTCAGAACAGCCTTCTGTGCAAGGATAGGATCTGCACTTATTTCAGCATCTTCATCTACAAAATCCGATGCAAGCCTTCGAGCGGCTTGAGCAGAGAGGAAGGCTTCCTTCTGCTTCTTATTATGCTCTAGTTGAGCCTGTACAGCCTCGTTGTACTCCTCCTGCGAGAGATAGGCGAACTCAGAGTCACAAGAGGTACGAAGAGGAATTTTTACTCTTGTACTCTCGAGTCGCTCTATCACGGCGTCTAAGCGCCCATCCCTGTCAATTGCAAAGGAACTGTCAGGGTAGTTTTCACCTTCAGATCTAGGAGAGTTTGAGGGAGGTGATCTGGGTGAAGAAGCAGGGGTAGAGAAGTCATCAGAGATGAATTCATCATCTGATGAGAGGTAAATGGTTTCAGGGGTGGCTCGGATTTCAGGGGTTCGGGATGAAGAGGCTTCTTGGTTGAAACGGGTTGTAGGACGGGTAGAAATGGTTTCTTGGTTAAGGGGTGTGATCCTGAAGGTCATTTTAGCTAATTCAGCTCTGGTCTGCTCATTGGGACTATTCTCCATTAGGCGAATAATGTCACCAGTGACAGAGCCAAAGTTGACATCGTGAGTTTCAGGATCGGCTTGGGTATTAGGTTCAGGTTCAGGGTGATAGGTGAGTTCAGGAGTTGGTTCAGGAGAGGGTAGTTTGCGAGGTTGGTAGATAACCATTTGAAGGTTATTAGGAGGGGAGTCTTTAGGTGAGGAGTCTAGGTTGATGGTTTCAGGGGTAGGTTTGGATTTTAGAAGAGTAGAAATAGGTTGGTTATCAGAGGAAGAGGGAGAGGATGGTAGTGGAGACATACCAGAGGCATCAGGGTTCTCCCCCTGAGGTTGTGCGAGCCCTGGAATGGGCGCAGAGGCAGCAGGGACCTTCTCGACGAAGATGTCATTGTCTTCATCATCATCATCTTCATCATCATCATCGTCGTCTTCATTATTCCCCCCGTCTTCAGTGGTTCTCCAGTTTGTGGAGGGGGAATATGCTGAATGGTCTCGGGGCTGTCTCTCCCCCTCAGCAGGTGCCTGTACCAAGGCAGCTGTTGTAACACTCCTTTGGAGGAGAGAGGCCATGTCGCTCAGGACTTTGCGCTGGATGAACGATGAGGAGATCAGGGACTGCAAAACCTCCCTGTCCGCCGTGGTGAAGGATGGAGGCGGCGCAGGAGCAGAGGTGAGGGCGTTGACAGCAGAGGAGAGCCCTTGCACCTGCTCCTGGATGGCTCCGAGAGCAGCTTCCTGAGCATCCAATCTCTGAACCACCGTTGATTGGAAGGTGGTGAGAGAGTTGGTGCTGTTGATGATCTCTGTGGAGAGCGCAGGGAACGCCGTGGCCTTCAGGTCATCAATAGATGCCTGAAGGTTGGTGGAGGAGGAGGCAACCTGTGAAACCTTGTCGTGGATGTTATCCAGACAAGGGATGGACAGGGTGACGGCCGTGGGCGGCGGAGTCGCGGCGATGGCGGCAGCAGTGGCACTGGCGGCGGCGGCTTCAGCAGCGGCTGCAGCAGCTTTAGCAGCAACAAGCTCCTGTTGTAAGGTCTGGAGCTGTGCTGAGTGCTCTTCCTCCTTCTGTTGGAGGGCAGTGCGGGCCTCCTGCAGGTTCCTCTCAGCGGACTGCCTGCGGAGTTCAGCTGTGTTCAGCTGATGCTCGGCATCCGTGAGAACGAAATCGTTGAAGGGGTCATCCTGATGAAGATGCCCTTCAGAACCTGCTCCTAAAGAACCTGAGGCTTGGAGGGTATCAGGATGATTACCCACCAGATTCTCTGAGGGTTCGAGTTGAACCACCTCAGGTTCTTGTGTAACAGGGGCAGATGTAGAAGTATCTGCAGTGGAAGAATGTTTAGACAAAGGAGATGGTTTATTAAAGAGCTGGGGCAGGGTAATGTAATATTTCTTACCAGCCGCCTGCGTCTTTTTCTTTTGCGCCCTAGCTTTGGCGCGTTTTGTAGGAGGTGGAGGAGTGACAGAGGATGGTTGGGGGCGCTTCTGGAGCGCAGAAGTTGTGGTTGCAGCTGGGGAAGTCAGTATTGGGTTAGCTACTGACATAGCATGCATAGAAGTAGAAGAATGTGGTTTGGAAGAGATGATAGAAAACGTACCTGCAGTTGGAGCGGTGGATGGTTCAGCATCCTCCTGATCCTGATCCTGAGCAGGTTCAGGAACGACCAGGACGTCGGAGAGAGGGACGTCCTCAGGATGATGAACAACTTGTTCCAGGAACCTGGGTCCCAGAGTGTAGTTGTTGGAGTTTCCAACCTTGGGGTAGTTTTCCCCCATATGCAGCTCCAGGACGGCTGAGAAAAACCTGGTGAAGGCAACGTTGGCGACCCGATTCTTGCTTCGGACCTTCTTCACCATGTCGTCCCAGATGGAGCGAGCATAGTCGAACTCACGATTCTTGATCGCAGAGTAGACCATCTGCTGAATGACCATCGGGAACTGCTCCGTGCTCCCTGTTTTGCCCGATAAGCACAGGCCAAACGTGTTCCATATATAATAGAACACGGCGTTGAGTCCTGACTTATGGACAGTGGCACCTGTCTTTGGTAGCAGGACGCCTTCCTTGTTTACAGGCCATCTGTAGCCTATGGCGTCCAGGAACTCGACGATCTCGTCAGCGGTGGGGACAGGAGGGAAGCGCTTCTTCTTGGGGAAGTTGAGCACGTTCCTGAGGGTTCCAAAACCAAAGGAAATTATGTTTTCCTTGATTTGGAACTTGATGACCTCGCGCAGGACACCTTTTGCGTTCTTCTCCTTGGCAACAGTGGCTGTTGACCAAAGTTGTTGTAGCATTGGTTTGTTTGGCTTGGGGTCCAGGGTGAACGCCGTCTTCAGAGGGCTGTTGAGCATGAATTCCTTTGCAGGCAGCAGGTAGTCCTTGTCTTCGGGGATGTCGAAAAGTGCTACGACGTTGTTCTGTTTGAACTGGACGTCGTGTTGTGGAATGACTATCGGCAAGCTCTCAGTAGCTTGCAGAGGTGTGGCCTCTGATGAGAGTTGGGCGTCCAGGGATGTAGATTGAGTAGCAGCCATCCTGTTAAACATAAAAATAACATATATGGATGATTAAGAGTCCAAAATATGCATTTTTCTTCATTTTTCAATGAACACAAAGTATGTTCATAAAAATGGTGAATTCCTTTATACATAGAATAGATTAGATACCAAAATACACAAAAGGAATGTGTTTTGGTATTAAAAAAGAACTTCTATTTTGATGAAAAGATATCAAAATAGGAGTTTATGACCGTTTCTTAAAAGAAATAAGAAAAATCATGTTAAACAGTTTTAACAAAAATCTTTGAAGATTTTGGGAAAACTAAGATCAAACGAAGTGATCTTAGGGTTTTTGGAAAAACGTTTACCAAAATAAGTTGTTTTTAAGGAAGAATACCAACTTAGATTGTGGAAAGAACATAAGAACATTAGGAAACTTACGTAATCTTGTTAGAGAAGTGGTAAGTGTGTGTTCTTGGTGTTCTTGAGAATGCAGATTCTTGCTTTTTCTTGCTTGAATGCTTAGAGAGTATTATGTGAGCGTAAAGAGTGAAAAGGATTACGAATGAGGTTTTTATACCTCGTGGTAGGAGAGAGAAAATGGATGAGAGAGAAAAGAGCGGCTAAATTCAAACGTAATGATGAAAAAAGGAGTTCTACGCGCGTTCACGCGCCTGACACACGTAGTGGGGAACAGGAAACGTCCCATTACGTGTCAGTGCAGATGAAAGGTTTGTTTTATTTGAAAAACTAAAAAACCACCTTTTTAGGGGATGATTCCATTTTGGTGAAAGATATGGTTTATTGGAATCAGAGTACTTATCAGATAAGTACTGTTTTTGGGAAAATCCTCTTATCACATTAAATGCGATAAGGTTTCAGTAGCAGAGGGAAGAAATACTTACCTGAGAATCATCAGTATTCGGATATTGAACAAAGATTTTGTAAGTACTGAATAGAGTCATCCTCTGAAGAAGAGTTATTCAGGAGTTGTTAATAAAAGAGGTCCTGAGAGAACATAAGGACTTTAACAACTGTTTGTCCTGAGAACTTCTATTCTTCAGGATTTAACATCCCAAGTTCACTGAGGAGCATATTAAAACGCGTCACATCCAGTGGTTTGGTAAAGAGGTCAGCAAGCTGATATTCAGTAGGGACAAAATGGAGTTCAATATCACCATTCATCACATGATCCCTGATGAAGTGATATCTCACTTCAATGTGCTTTGTCTTAGAGTGTAAGACAGAATTGTTAGCAATGGCTATTGCTGAAGTGTTGTCACAGTAGATAGGAATTTTGGAGAGTTGTATGTCATAGTCCTGAAGTTGATTTCTCAGCCACAGGACCTGAGCACAACATATTCCTGCTGCAACATATTCAGCTTCAGCAGTTGATGTGGACACAGAGTTCTGCTTCTTGCTAGTCCAACTCACCAACTTGCCACCTAATAGGTGACAGCCACCAGTAGTGCTTTTCCTGTCGATCTTACATCCTGCAAAGTCACTATCAGAATAAGCTGTTAGATCGAACCCTGAGTCCTTGGAGTACCAAAGACCCATGTTAGGAGTTCCCTTCAGGTATCTGAAGATCCGCTTTACAGCGGTCAGATGGGATTCTTTGGGTTCAGCCTGATAACGAGCACAGAGACATGTAGAATACATGATATCAGGACGACTCGCTGTTAGATACAGCAGTGAGCCAATCATTCCTCTATAGAGAGTCACATCAACAGGTTTCCCTTTGGAATCCCTGTCAAGAGACAGAGGAGGAGCCATTGGAGTCTTCATCGGTGTACAGGATGTGAGATCAAATTTCTTTAGCATCTCATGTACGTATTTACCTTGATTGATGAAAATTCCTTTTTCAGATTGCTTGATCTGAAGTCCTAAAAAGAATGTTAGTTCGCCCATCATAGACATTTTATATTCAGATTTCATGAGCAACTCAAACTTTTCGCAGAGTTTGGGGTTGGTGGATCCAAAGATAATGTCATCGACATATATCTGGACAAGAAGGATATGCTTAGGATATTTCTTCAGAAATAAAGTGCTATCAATCTTTCCACGAACAAAACCTTTAGAGAGAAGAAAGGTTGAGAGGGTATCATACCAGGCACGAGGAGCCTGTTTTAACCCATAGAGAGCCTTGTTTAACTTGTAGACGTGATCAGGGAACTTAGGATCTACAAAGCCAGGAGGCTGAGCCACATAGACCTCTTCATTAAGTTTTCCATTCAGAAAGGCATTTTTAATGTCCATCTGATAAACTTTGAAGTTCATATGTGCTGCAAAAGCTAGGAAGAGTCGAATTGCTTCGAGCCTAGCAACAGGAGCAAAAGTTTCATCGTAATCAATGCCCTCTTCCTGCCTGTATCCCTGAGCCACAAGGCGAGCCTTGTTTCGAATGATTGTACCAATCTCATCAAGTTTATTTCGAAAAATCCACTTGGAACCAATGATTGTACGTTTTCGAGGCCTAGGGACGAGAAGCCAGACATTGTTTCTGATGAACTCTGCTAGCTCTTCCTGCATGGCTGAGACCCAGGCAGGATCACGCAAAGCATCATCTATTTCTTTAGGTTCATTTTCAGAGATGAAATTTACATAAAGACAGACGTTACCAGCCTGACGTCTGGTTTTCACACCAGAAGAAGGATTTCCAAGAACTTGATCAATGGGATGATCTTTGGTCCATCGGAGAGCAGGTGGTTGATACACCTGTCCTGAAGTAGATGCTTCATTGGATGATGGATCAGGAAGAAGATTTGTAGGAGAGGGTTCACTAACAGTGGTTTGAGAGAAGTCTTCACTGTTAGTGGGTTGATCAGGTTCAGGTGGTGTGATTTGAGAGATAGGGGTGGCATTTATGAGAGGTGGAGTGGTTATATCAGTGGGTGGTATAGGATCTTCTTCAAAACCATCAGGAAGGTCTTGAGGAGAAGGATCAGCAATAGGAGGTTCAGGGACTTGAAAGAAAGAGTCAGCCCACTGATTGATTTCAGTATTATCATTTGGGTGAGGAAAGGTAGGACCTGATTCATCAAACTTGACATGAATCGTTTCCTCAATGGTTTGTCTTCGTTTGTTGAACACCCGGTAAGTTTTAGAAATGGATGAGTATCCAAGGAAAATTCCATCATCAGATTTGGAATCAAACTTTCCAAGATTATCTTTGTTGTTCAGGATGTAGCAGACACAACCAAAGATATGTAGATGTTCGATTGATGGTTTCCTATTACGAAAGAGTTCGTAAGCGGTTCTTCTGAAACGCTTGACAATCAGAGATCTGTTCTGAGTGTAACAAGCAGTATTTACAGCTTCAGCCCAGAACTGAGTGGCAAGGTTGGCTTCACTCAGCATAGATCTCGCAGCTTCAATCAGCGTCCTGTTTCGTCTTTCAGCAACACCATTTTGCTGAGGAGTTCTCACAGAGGAGAAGTTTTGAGAGATACCTTTCTGTTCAAAGAAAGATTCCAGGGTACTGTTTTTAAACTCAGTCCCATGGTCACTTCTTATTGAACGAACAGTAAGGTTGTTGAGTCTTTCCATCTTCCTGACGAACAGGATGATTTCTTCAGGAGCATCACTCTTGGCACGTAAGAAGAAGACCCAAGTATGTGGAATATTCATCTACGATTACCAGAGTATATTTCTTTCCACCAATGGATTGGACATTAACAGGTCCAAAGAGATCCATGTGGAGAAGTTGTAGAGGAGAGCTGATGGAGGAAATCTGTTTAGACTTGAAGCTAGCCCTGGTCTGTTTTCCTTTCTCACATGCTGAACAAAGAGATTCCTTTGTATAGCGAAAGTCAGGAAGACCAATGACCAGGTTGTTGATGCAGAGTTGATTCAGCGTCTTGAAGTTGAGATGAGAGAGACGCTTGTGCCAGAGCCAATTCATATCAGTGGAGGCACGTGATACGAAACAGAAGTTATCAGTGGAAGTATTCATATTGATGATGTAGATATCAGCATGTCTAACACCATTGAGAATAACTTCCTTTCTCCTGTTCTTGACTTTGCACTTTTTCTTAGAGAAAGAAACTTTGTGATTCTTATCACACAGTTGACTGATGCTCAGAAGATTATGCATCAGGCCTTCAACATAAGCAACTCTTTTGAAAGTAGTTACTCCGTTGGTCAGAGTGCCATACCCTCGGGTTTGGCCTCTACCGTTTCCGCCAAAGGTCACAGCAGGACCTCTTTCTTCACGGTAGTTAGTGAGGACAGATTTAGAACCAGTCATGTGTCGAGAGCATCCACTGTCCAAGTACCAGATGCCCTTATCCTGTAAAATACAGAGTTTAAGTTTTCTTTGGTACCCATAGAACTATGGATCCAGAAGTATCAGTAGGACTGGTTGAATCAGTGTCAGCCTTTACTGAAGTCTCAGTACAGGAGGCTGGAGTCTTGACTGAAGGAACAGTCTTGACAACCTTCTTTCCTTTGACTGATTTCTCAGCCTTGGGAATCTTCTTTACCTTAGCTGATTTTTCAGCTTTGGTAGCATCAGGACACTTACTCGCAATATGGTCATTTAATCCACAGTGATAGCATTTGCGATATTGAAAGCGTTTAGTGTGGTCCAGAAAGTTTTTGAACTTTAGGTGAGCAGGACCTGCACCAAGTATGCCTTTAGCATTGGACATTGGAGGAATTGGTTTCTTCTCCTGAGTCTTTTGCTTCAGGTCAATCTTCAGTCTGGGAGCAGGACTCTGAGAAAGAGACTTAGTTCCAGAAACTGAAGGACCACCACCCAGAACTTTGTTCTTGGGTTTAGGACCCTTGGTCTTTGAAGGTGTTTCAGTTTTGGATTTATCCTTAACTGTATTCTTTTTGCTCTTAGGAGCACCTTCAGGGTGAGTGTTAGAAGAAGAAGAAGGGGTGTTTTCAGAGGCATTAGGAAGAGGAATAGAAGAAACAAATTTTCCAAATTTGAGCATGGAACTATCAGACTTAGTTTCTTCTTTCTTGTATCCACGAAAGAATCCAAGACCTCTCTTGCTTTTATCAGACCTCCCTGAAGCTAATATTTCATCAACTTTTTCAGAGGCGTCACTCCATCCTTTGATGGTGACTTTTTCAGCATTTAATTGGGCAAGGGCCTTCTCTTTGGCAGCAAGAGCCATTTCTCTTTCAATACAAAGAGTTTTGTTTACAGTGACCTGATCCTTATAATTTTCTTCCACAATGGTAAGCTGTTTTAATTTTTCTTGACATTCTTTGAGTTGTCCTCTAAGGTCAATATTCATTTTTTCAGCAGAGGTTTTACCATTAAGAGCTTTGTAAAGGTCGAGAGTGACCAGGTCCAACTGAGTTAAGCTTTCAAGAGGGATGAGAGGAATAGGTACCTGACTGGTAGAATCAGTCGCAGAGGTGGAAGCTTCAGGAGTTGTGGAAGAAGAAGCTTTAGGGTCCTGAGGAGGAATCTCTTCAGGAACCTCTTCTATCTTAGCCATGAGAGCTAAGGTAGGATCCTCAATAATGGCCATCAGTGCCACTTGAGTATCTTCCTCATCAGACGAGTCATCAGAGGAGACATCATCCCAATCGCAGTCTTCTGCGATTAAACCTTTGCCTTTACGCTGAGTTTTCATCTTTTTATACTTTTCCTTCAGGCGTTGGTATTTGGGGTTCTTGGAAGAAGATTTAGCAGAGGAGGGAGCAAACTGACTTTTTCTGTACCTGCAATCATTAGCAAAGTGTCCTTTGCCCTGACAGTTGTAGCAGATAGCAGTAGCCTTGTCAGAAGAATCTGACTTTGGCTTGTCAGTAATAGAAAGATGTTTCTTTTTATGGAAGTTTCCCTTTTTGGCAAACTTTTTGAAAGATCTGGTTAGAAGAGCAAGAGATTCATTGAATTCAGGATCTTCTGACATGTCAGAGTCAGAAGATTCTAATTCAGTAATAGTTACTGAAGAAGAAGAGGCAGCAACAGGAGGAACTGAGTCAGAAACCAATGCAACAGATGTGCTTTTGGATTCTTTAGAATCTCTTATGAGATTCTTTTTCAGTTTCTTCTGTTGTTCACGGTTCAGAAGAATACCGTACAACTCACTTAGTGTGAGTGTCTTTATGTCCTTTGACATAGTTAAGCAGGAGGTGTAGATTTCCCAATGTTCAGGAAGAGCTTCCATGAACTTGGTAACCACCTCAGAGTTAGAGTAGGTAGTACCGATGGTCTTCAGATCAATCAGAAGACAGTTGAATCTCTGATGTAGCTGGGAGAGAGTTTCATCCTTCTGATGAATAAAGCTTTCGTACTGTCGAACCAAGAAAATCTTTCTTGATTCCATTAGCACGGCGGTACCTTCATATTGAACACAGAGAGTGTCCCATATCTCCTTAGCAGAGCGAAGGTGACAAACAGAGTGGAATACATCGTCAGGGAGTGACATGGCGATGAGAGACCTAGCCTTGGTGTCAATGTTGACCAGGCGTCTATCTTCATCATTCCAGTCAGTTACGGGCTTTACCAGCTCCCTTTCAGGAACAGCAGGTTGGCCACCAGCAGCAGGAATGGGGTGGACGGTTTGTGTAGGCACATGTGGTCCGTTTTCCAGAAAGTAAGGAATCTGGGGATCAGAACCAGAGAGGAAAAGTTCCATCCTGGTTTTCCAAAGAGAGAAGTTGTCTTTGTTAAACCGAGGAGGTTTTCCAGCAGAGCCGGTATCAAAGTAGTTATCCTTAGCTTGAAGAGCCATAGAATAAGAAGAGAGATGATCACAAGATTTTTCTTAAGAAGAAAATGAGAGCTTGTATCTGCTCTGATACCACTTGTTGGTCCCAAGTAGGTGACCTTCAAGTAAGGATAGTGTTTGAGATTATAGAAGGGGGGGTTGAATATAATCACACAGTTTTCTCACTTTTAAATTCTTGTTTTATAAACAATATGAATTTACAGATTGTTGCGGAAATAGAAAAGACAATTAGTCTAAACTAAACAATCTAAGTTCTTTCACTATGCACTAAGTGAGAAGAGAATAAAGAAAGAAGATAGAGGGATAAAGAGAGAAAGGACTTGAGTATTTTAGGATGATGAAGAAGTATGGAGAACATCTCTTCACGTCCTATTTATACTCCATGCATTAAATGCATGCAGACCTACTATTGTGACGTGTCACAATGTTAGTGGTCTGTTGTACTATTTACTATAAACAAATACTCTTTGCATGGTGTGCAAAAGAGGATGTTTGTAAACAGTTGCCTTATGGTCTGATAAGTACGGAGGGAACAGTAAAGTAACTGCCCTTATGTACTATTGTGTCAGAAAAGGCGAGTTATCCTTTTGTGCATTAGACTAAGACATTGTTCTAATCCTTCAGGATCAGGATACTGATCAGTGACTAGAGTCCTGAAACTGGGGACGTTCAGGGTCACGTGTATCCTGATGAATCTTCAGGATGTCATACGATAGTGAACAGACTGCTATCACTGAGTTCCGTCTTCAGATCACGAGCATGCTGTTCCTGTCATCAGCTATTTCTTCGACGTCGCTGATGGTTCTTTTTGTATGATCTTAATGTCTTCAGGAGGAGGTCTTCACTTCAGTGGACAGGATCAGTAGACTGCAGAACAGACTCGTTAGTCTCATGATCCTGATCCTGAAATCTATAAAATTAAGTTACAGCATAAGTAACATGGAATAACACTGAACAGACTCAGTGATAATTCCTTAAGCTATAACAGAAGTAAAAACCTATTCACTAAGTAAAGATTCAGGATCATTATCATTTCATCAGGTCTTAGGAGAGCTGGATCAACAATTTTTGCACCAAAACTACTCAATTAAACATGCCTTTTGATCCCTTAACATAACCCCATGAAAGGGCATCTTAATAACACCAAAACAACATCAATTGGTGATCAAAAGATCACCAATTTCATCAACAATCCACAAAACCCTAACCCTTGGAACTGAGTAACAATTGACCCATAATTAAACACATAAGAACAAGTGAAATAGCTTAACAAAATCTACAATTATTAAGAACGACGATTTGCTAAGCCAATTGACCCACTTCCTCCTTGAGGTTTGAACCCAAAATCGCCTAGAGCTTCTCCCCTCTCTCAAAATACGTACATTGAACAAATGAACGAATTTAAGGCTTAAAAGCCCTCTTTTTTTTACTTGTTACACAAAACCTTCATCTTTCTAAAATGACACCCAGGTCCTCCAACCTGGAATTTCACAAACGACGCCAACATAGCTTAATCTTAACATAACGCGTTAAATATCTAACTTTGAGAAACGGGGCGTTACATGTCATGAAATACATATGATGGCAATTTTAGCAAATTCCGTACATTAATTGGTAAGTTTTAAAGTTAAGTACATACAATGATAAAACGTGACAAGTTCGATACACTCACATGTACTTAACCCTAATTTTAATCCTCAATGATTAACCATGTAAAACGAAATGTAAAGATTAAATTTATAATCATTATATCTAATATAGGAGTAAAAAAAAATTTATTTGATAGTTTTTGTTTTTCAAATTTTTTTACTTAGAATATATATGTTCATCGTTAAACTTTTGTTGCACACTGTTTCTATTTTCTACTAATTTACTGGGAAAAACATATATTGTTAAGACCCGAATATGAACCCGATTAAATCCGAATCTGACATAGTCCGAAATGCTTCACACCTGATTGTGATTTTTGGGTACTACATTTCATACCCGAAACCCAATCGATAATCCAACTAATAATATACTAGATTATAGTTTTCTTAATACAAAGATTGAAGTTTTGTTTTGTTAATTTTCATTTAGATTGACTATTAGGTAAAAAACACTAAAATCTCATTAGGGTAAAATGATATTTAACCAGTCCTGTTATGTCTAGTCTTGCCATGTCAAGTCTTACCAAATGCTGAACAACTGTTTTGTCCTATCCTGTTTTATTTTGTCTTATCCTATCTTGTCCTGCATACTAAATGCACCATTAAGTTCATATATTCCCATAAAAGCAACAACGTGTTCAAAATTTTATAGAGAATGAAAGAATGTAGAGTCTGCAAATAACTTTATACCAAAAATGCAACATAAGTAAATTGCAGCTACACAAGAAGCAATCCTCTGGACGTCCATACTCTTTCATCAATATGCTTTCCAATAGGTTTGTCTATATTGATATATAATATATATATATCTAGGGTCTTGTTCAAATATGAACTCAAATTTGGTTGCGAATGTGAGGACGAATCTCAACCACACATCTTCGGTTACGATGGACGCGATCACGGAGGATTAATGCAATTCGTGGGAGGGTGGAGATTATTAAAGGAGGGGACCCTGTCAAAGCCGCCTTTATTTGATCGGATGAGTGACTGAGATTCGTTCTCATGTTCACAACCAAAATTGAGTTCACATTTGAACTTTCCTCTCTCTCTCTCTCTCTATATATATATATATATATATAGTATTAGGTTCAAATTTGGTTGTGAATGTGAGGACCACTATAATCGTGCCACGTGTCTGAATATCATGCATTATTCAGAGTGAATAAATGCGCCTAAACTTTATTTACTCTGAATAATGCATGATATTCAGAGTGAATATTGCCACGTGGCGCAATTTTAGTGGTCCTCACGTTAACAATGAAGATAGGTTTACATTTGAACTCTCCCTCTCTCCTCTCTCTCTCTCTCTCTCTCTCTCTCTCATATCTCTCTCTCTCTCTCTAGTATTAGGTTCAAATGAAAAGTGCTAAAAAAATACGAAGTAGATAAGTGATCTCCACCACTCATTCGGTCAATAAAAAGCGGCTTTGACCGGTCACCATCCTTGACTCGTGTCCGCTCTTCGTGAATCGCATGAATCCTACGTGAATTCCACCCTCCATGAATTGGTCAATAACGGTGACTTTGTGTTGGTCCCAAGTAGGTGACCTTCAAGTAAGGATAGTGTTTGAGATTATAGAAGGGGGGGTTGAATATAATCACACAGTTTTCTCACTTTTAAATTCTTGTTTTATAAACAATATGAATTTACAGATTGTTGCGGAAATAGAAAAGACAATTAGTCTAAACTAAACAATCTAAGTTCTTTCACTATGCACTAAGTGAGAAGAGAATAAAGAAAGAAGATAGAGGGATAAAGAGAGAAAGGACTTGAGTATTTTAGGATGATGAAGAAGTATGGAGAACATCTCTTCACGTCCTATTTATACTCCATGCATTAAATGCATGCAGACCTACTATTGTGACGTGTTACAATGTTAGTGGTCTGTTGTACTATTTACTATAAACAAATACTCTTTGCATGGTGTGCAAAAGAGGATGTTTGTAAACAGTTGCCTTATGGTCTGATAAGTACGGAGGGAACAGTAAAGTAACTGCCCTTATGTACTATTGTGTCAGAAAAGGCGAGTTATCCTTTTGTGCATTAGACTAAGACATTGTTCTAATCCTTCAGGATCAGGATACTGATCAGTGACTAGAGTCCTGAAACTGGGGACGTTCAGGGTCACGTGTATCCTGATGAATCTTCAGGATGTCATACGATAGTGAACAGACTGCTATCACTGAGTTCCGTCTTCAGATCACGAGCATGCTGTTCCTGTCATCAGCTATTTCTTCGACGTCGCTGATGGTTCTTTTTGTATGATCTTAATGTCTTCAGGAGGAGGTCTTCACTTCAGTGGACAGGATCAGTAGACTGCAGAACAGACTCGTTAGTCTCATGATCCTGATCCTGAAATCTATAAAATTAAGTTACAGCATAAGTAACATGGAATAACACTGAACAGACTCAGTGATAATTCCTTAAGCTATAACAGAAGTAAAAACCTATTCACTAAGTAAAGATTCAGGATCATTATCATTTCATCAGGTCTTAGGAGAGCTGGATCAACAATCTCCCCCTAAATGATAATGATAAGACAACAGAGTAATTGTCTTAATCTAGAAAAGTTAGAAATAAATCTAAGTCTAGAACTGAACAGTAGGAAATAGAACTCATAAAGGTACATGTCCCATTTACTGTTTTGAGGGATCTTTTTCAGTACTATGATGGAATGAAGTACAATGCACTGAATTGCATTCTCATTAATCTCATTAAAATATTACAAGAGTAAGGAAAATACAATAGTACATGATAGAAGTACTGAAAGAAAAAAAATACAAGACAACTAACTATCAGATTCTTCGCTAATGTATTCAGTCTTGACGCAAACAGGAACAGGAGTGTCGCTGAAGGCAAGTCTGTGATCAAGTATAGCTCTGACAGTGCGGATGATCTCTTTGTTGTCTGGATTTTTCTTATCTTGTTGTGCAGTGAAGAGAACTGTCAAAAGATGTTCATAGGGCGCTATGTGTAGCTCACTGAAGCGCTGAAAGCGTAGGATTGAGTTATTGCTAACACATATGCCATGAACACGTTCTCTGATTACTTGTCCTTCAGATAGAGAGATTCCAGGAGGGAATGAAAGATCAAGCATCGAGAGGTCCAGAGGTTTAACAACCATTCTGGGAAGACAGGGAGTTGGTCTTCTTGTAGAGGTGCCTGCAGATCTTCGAACAGGCTGCTGAGATGAGAGTGGAGAGTGATGGAGCAGGTCATCAGGTATTTCGGTTGTCCTTCTGATGCGAGCAATAAGTCCTTCAATGACTTCTTCTACTTCAGCCCGATAGTTCTTGTTGGCTTTGGGAAGCAGGGATCTGATTTCGTTCCACTCTGACAAGTTGTAGCGATCTAACTTGTCCAGAGTGTGCTCTACGTCCTTTACTCCAGAGCGTTTGACTGTGATCCAGGTTTTACCAGGATTACCTTTCTTGCCTCTTGATCGGCGAAGATGGATACCTGAGATGGCAGCACCATGCTTTCGGAGGTGTAACCGATCTCTGCACCAGTCAAGCTCAGCATTCACTTCTCTAGTCTGTATCTCTGCATTTTTGTTGAAGACCTTCAGAACAGCCTTCTGTGCAAGGATAGGATCTGCACTTATTTCAGCATCTTCATCTACAAAATCCGATGCAAGCCTTCGAGCGGCTTGAGCAGAGAGGAAGGCTTCCTTCTGCTTCTTATTATGCTCTAGTTGAGCCTGTACAGCCTCGTTGTACTCCTCCTGCGAGAGATAGGCGAACTCAGAGTCACAAGAGGTACGAAGAGGAATTTTTACTCTTGTACTCTCGAGTCGCTCTATCACGGCGTCTAAGCGCCCATCCCTGTCAATTGCAAAGGAACTGTCAGGGTAGTTTTCACCTTCAGATCTAGGAGAGTTTGAGGGAGGTGATCTGGGTGAAGAAGCAGGGGTAGAGAAGTCATCAGAGATGAATTCATCATCTGATGAGAGGTAAATGGTTTCAGGGGTGGCTCGGATTTCAGGGGTTCGGGATGAAGAGGCTTCTTGGTTGAAACGGGTTGTAGGACGGGTAGAAATGGTTTCTTGGTTAAGGGGTGTGATCCTGAAGGTCATTTTAGCTAATTCAGCTCTGGTCTGCTCATTGGGACTATTCTCCATTAGGCGAATAATGTCACCAGTGACAGAGCCAAAGTTGACATCGTGAGTTTCAGGATCGGCTTGGGTATTAGGTTCAGGTTCAGGGTGATAGGTGAGTTCAGGAGTTGGTTCAGGAGAGGGTAGTTTGCGAGGTTGGTAGATAACCATTTGAAGGTTATTAGGAGGGGAGTCTTTAGGTGAGGAGTCTAGGTTGATGGTTTCAGGGGTAGGTTTGGATTTTAGAAGAGTAGAAATAGGTTGGTTATCAGAGGAAGAGGGAGAGGATGGTAGTGGAGACATACCAGAGGCATCAGGGTTCTCCCCCTGAGGTTGTGCGAGCCCTGGAATGGGCGCAGAGGCAGCAGGGACCTTCTCGACGAAGATGTCATTGTCTTCATCATCATCATCTTCATCATCATCATCGTCGTCTTCATTATTCCCCCCGTCTTCAGTGGTTCTCCAGTTTGTGGAGGGGGAATATGCTGAATGGTCTCGGGGCTGTCTCTCCCCCTCAGCAGGTGCCTGTACCAAGGCAGCTGTTGTAACACTCCTTTGGAGGAAAGAGGCCATGTCGCTCAGGACTTTGCGCTGGATGAACGATGAGGAGATCAGGGACTGCAAAACCTCCCTGTCCGCCGTGGTGAAGGATGGAGGCGGCGCAGGAGCAGAGGTGAGGGCGTTGACAGCAGAGGAGAGCCCTTGCACCTGCTCCTGGATGGCTCCGAGAGCAGCTTCCTGAGCATCCAATCTCTGAACCACCGTTGATTGGAAGGTGGTGAGAGAGTTGGTGCTGTTGATGATCTCTGTGGAGAGCGCAGGGAACGCCGTGGCCTTCAGGTCATCAATAGATGCCTGAAGGTTGGTGGAGGAGGAGGCAACCTGTGAAACCTTGTCGTGGATGTTATCCAGACAAGGGATGGACAGGGTGACGGCCGTGGGCGGCGGAGTCGCGGCGATGGCGGCAGCAGTGGCACTGGCGGCGGCGGCTTCAGCAGCGGCTGCAGCAGCTTTAGCAGCAACAAGCTCCTGTTGTAAGGTCTGGAGCTGTGCTGAGTGCTCTTCCTCCTTCTGTTGGAGGGCAGTGCGGGCCTCCTGCAGGTTCCTCTCAGCGGACTGCCTGCGGAGTTCAGCTGTGTTCAGCTGATGCTCGGCATCCGTGAGAACGAAATCGTTGAAGGGGTCATCCTGATGAAGATGCCCTTCAGAACCTGCTCCTAAAGAACCTGAGGCTTGGAGGGTATCAGGATGATTACCCACCAGATTCTCTGAGGGTTCGAGTTGAACCACCTCAGGTTCTTGTGTAACAGGGGCAGATGTAGAAGTATCTGCAGTGGAAGAATGTTTAGACAAAGGAGATGGTTTATTAAAGAGCTGGGGCAGGGTAATGTAATATTTCTTACCAGCCGCCTGCGTCTTTTTCTTTTGCGCCCTAGCTTTGGCGCGTTTTGTAGGAGGTGGAGGAGTGACAGAGGATGGTTGGGGGCGCTTCTGGAGCGCAGAAGTTGTGGTTGCAGCTGGGGAAGTCAGTATTGGGTTAGCTACTGACATAGCATGCATAGAAGTAGAAGAATGTGGTTTGGAAGAGATGATAGAAAACGTACCTGCAGTTGGAGCGGTGGATGGTTCAGCATCCTCCTGATCCTGATCCTGAGCAGGTTCAGGAACGACCAGGACGTCGAGAGAGGGGGACGTCCTCAGGATGATGAACAACTTGTTCCAGGAACCTGGGTCCCAGAGTGTAGTTGTTGGAGTTTCCAACCTTGGGGTAGTTTTCCCCCATATGCAGCTCCAGGACGGCTGAGAAAAACCTGGTGAAGGCAACGTTGGCGACCCGATTCTTGTTTCGGACCTTCTTCACCATGTCGTCCCAGATGGAGCGAGCATAGTCGAACTCACGATTCTTGATCGCAGAGTAGACCATCTGCTGAATGACCATCGGGAACTGCTCCGTGCTCCCTGTTTTGCCCGATAAGCACAGGCCAAACGTGTTCCATATATAATAGAACACGGCGTTGAGTCCTGACTTATGGACAGTGGCACCTGTCTTTGGTAGCAGGACGCCTTCCTTGTTTACAGGCCATCTGTAGCCTATGGCGTCCAGGAACTCGACGATCTCGTCAGCGGTGGGGACAGGAGGGAAGCGCTTCTTCTTGGGGAAGTTGAGCACGTTCCTGAGGGTTCCAAAACCAAAGGAAATTATGTTTTCCTTGATTTGGAACTTGATGACCTCGCGCAGGACACCTTTTGCGTTCTTCTCCTTGGCAACAGTGGCTGTTGACCAAAGTTGTTGTAGCATTGGTTTGTTTGGCTTGGGGTCCAGGGTGAACGCCGTCTTCAGAGGGCTGTTGAGCATGAATTCCTTTGCAGGCAGCAGGTAGTCCTTGTCTTCGGGGATGTCGAAAAGTGCTACGACGTTGTTCTGTTTGAACTGGACGTCGTGTTGTGGAATGACTATCGGCAAGCTCTCAGTAGCTTGCAGAGGTGTGGCCTCTGATGAGAGTTGGGCGTCCAGGGATGTAGATTGAGTAGCAGCCATCCTGTTAAACATAAAAATAACATATATGGATGATTAAGAGTCCAAAATATGCATTTTTCTTCATTTTTCAATGAACACAAAGTATGTTCATAAAAATGGTGAATTCCTTTATACATAGAATAGATTAGATACCAAAATACACAAAAGGAATGTGTTTTGGTATTAAAAAAGAACTTCTATTTTGATGAAAAGATATCAAAAATAGGAGTTTATGACCGTTTCTTAAAAGAAATAAGAAAAATCATGTTAAACAGTTTTAACAAAAATCTTTGAAGATTTTGGGAAAACTAAGATCAAACGAAGTGATCTTAGGGTTTTTGGAAAAACGTTTACCAAAATAAGTTGTTTTTAAGGAAGAATACCAACTTAGATTGTGGAAAGAACATAAGAACATTAGGAAACTTACGTAATCTTGTTAGAGAAGTGGTAAGTGTGTGTTCTTGGTGTTCTTGAGAATGCAGATTCTTGCTTTTTCTTGCTTGAATGCTTAGAGAGTATTATGTGAGCGTAAAGAGTGAAAAGGATTACGAATGAGGTTTTTATACCTCGTGGTAGGAGAGAGAAAATGGATGAGAGAGAAAAGAGCGGCTAAATTCAAACGTAATGATGAAAAAAGGAGTTCTACGCGCGTTCACGCGCCTGACACACGTAGTGGGGAACAGGAAACGTCCCATTACGTGTCAGTGCAGATGAAAGGTTTGTTTTATTTGAAAAACTAAAAACCACCTTTTCAGGGGATGATTCCATTTTGGTGAAAGATATGGTTTATTGGAATCAGAGTACTTATCAGATAAGTACTGTTTTTGGGAAAATCCTCTTATCACATTAAATGCGATAAGGTTTCAGTAGCAGAGGGAAGAAATACTTACCTGAGAATCATCAGTATTCGGATATTGAACAAAGATTTTGTAAGTACTGAATAGAGTCATCCTCTGAAGAAGAGTTATTCAGGAGTTGTTAATAAAAGAGGTCCTGAGAGAATATAAGGACTTTAACAACTGTTTGTCCTGAGAACTTCTATTCTTCAGGATTTAACATCCCAAGTTCACTGAGGAGCATATTAAAACGCGTCACATCCAGTGGTTTGGTAAAGAGGTCAGCAAGCTGATATTCAGTAGGGACAAAATGGAGTTCAATATCACCATTCATCACATGATCCCTGATGAAGTGATATCTCACTTCAATGTGCTTTGTCTTAGAGTGTAAGACAGGATTGTTAGCAATGGCTATTGCTGAAGTGTTGTCACAGTAGATAGGAATTTTGGAGAGTTGTATGTCATAGTCCTGAAGTTGATTTCTCAGCCACAGGACCTGAGCACAACATATTCCTGCTGCAACATATTCAGCTTCAGCAGTTGATGTGGACACAGAGTTCTGCTTCTTGCTAGTCCAACTCACCAACTTGCCACCTAATAGGTGACAGCCACCAGTAGTGCTTTTCCTGTCGATCTTACATCCTGCAAAGTCACTATCAGAATAAGCTGTTAGATCGAACCCTGAGTCCTTGGAGTACCAAAGACCCATGTTAGGAGTTCCCTTCAGGTATCTGAAGATCCGCTTTACAGCGGTCAGATGGGATTCTTTGGGTTCAGCCTGATAACGAGCACAGAGACATGTAGAATACATGATATCAGGACGACTCGCTGTTAGATACAGCAGTGAGCCAATCATTCCTCTATAGAGAGTCACATCAACAGGTTTCCCTTTGGAATCCTTGTCAAGAGACAGAGGAGGAGCCATTGGAGTCTTCATCGGTGTACAGGATGTGAGATCAAATTTCTTTAGCATCTCATGTACGTATTTACCTTGATTGATGAAAATTCCTTTTTCAGATTGCTTGATCTGAAGTCCTAAAAAGAATGTTAGTTCGCCCATCATAGACATTTTATATTCAGATTTCATGAGCAACTCAAACTTTTCGCAGAGTTTGGGGTTGGTGGATCCAAAGATAATGTCATCGACATATATCTGGACAAGAAGGATATGCTTAGGATATTTCTTCAGAAATAAAGTGCTATCAATCTTTCCACGAACAAAACCTTTAGAGAGAAGAAAGGTTGAGAGGGTATCATACCAGGCACGAGGAGCCTGTTTTAACCCATAGAGAGCCTTGTTTAACTTGTAGACATGATCAGGGAACTTAGGATCTACAAAGCCAGGAGGCTGAGCCACATAGACCTCTTCATTAAGTTTTCCATTCAGAAAGGCATTTTTAATGTCCATCTGATAAACTTTGAAGTTCATATGTGCTGCAAAAGCTAGGAAGAGTCGAATTGCTTCGAGCCTAGCAACAGGAGCAAAAGTTTCATCGTAATCAATGCCCTCTTCCTGCCTGTATCCCTGAGCCACAAGGCGAGCCTTGTTTCGAATGATTGTACCAATCTCATCAAGTTTATTTCGAAAAATCCACTTGGAACCAATGATTGTACGTTTTCGAGGCCTAGGGACGAGAAGCCAGACATTGTTTCTGATGAACTCTGCTAGCTCTTCCTGCATGGCTGAGACCCAGGCAGGATCACGCAAAGCATCATCTATTTCTTTAGGTTCATTTTCAGAGATGAAATTTACATAAAGACAGACGTTACCAGCCTGACGTCTGGTTTTCACACCAGAAGAAGGATTTCCAAGAACTTGATCAATGGGATGATCTTTGGTCCATCGGAGAGCAGGTGGTTGATACACCTGTCCTGAAGTAGATGCTTCATTGGATGATGGATCAGGAAGAAGATTTGTAGGAGAGGGTTCACTAACAGTGGTTTGAGAGAAGTCTTCACTGTTAGTGGGTTGATCAGGTTCAGGTGGTGTGATTTGAGAGATAGGGGTGGCATTTATGAGAGGTGGAGTGGTTATATCAGTGGGTGGTATAGGATCTTCTTCAAAACCATCAGGAAGGTCTTGAGGAGAAGGATCAGCAATAGGAGGTTCAGGGACTTGAAAGAAAGAGTCAGCCCACTGATTGATTTCAGTATTATCATTTGGGTGAGGAAAGGTAGGACCTGATTCATCAAACTTGACATGAATCGTTTCCTCAATGGTTTGTCTTCGTTTGTTGAACACCGGTAAGTTTTAGAAATGGATGAGTATCCAAGGAAAATTCCATCATCAGATTTGGAATCAAACTTTCCAAGATTATCTTTGTTGTTCAGGATGTAGCAGACACAACCAAAGATATGTAGATGTTCGATTGATGGTTTCCTATTACGAAAGAGTTCGTAAGCGGTTCTTCTGAAACGCTTGACAATCAGAGATCTGTTCTGAGTGTAACAAGCAGTATTTACAGCTTCAGCCCAGAACTGAGTGGCAAGGTTGGCTTCACTCAGCATAGATCTCGCAGCTTCAATCAGCGTCCTGTTTCGTCTTTCAGCAACACCATTTTGCTGAGGAGTTCTCACAGAGGAGAAGTTTTGAGAGATACCTTTCTGTTCAAAGAAAGATTCCAGGGTACTGTTTTTAAACTCAGTCCCATGGTCACTTCTTATTGAACGAACAGTAAGGTTGTTGAGTCTTTCCATCTTCCTGACGAACAGGATGATTTCTTCAGGAGCATCACTCTTGGCACGTAAGAAGAAGACCCAAGTATATCTGGAATATTCATCTACGATTACCAGAGTATATTTCTTTCCACCAATGGATTGGACATTAACAGGTCCAAAGAGATCCATGTGGAGAAGTTGTAGAGGAGAGCTGATGGAGGAAATCTGTTTAGACTTGAAGCTAGCCCTGGTCTGTTTTCCTTTCTCACATGCTGAACAAAGAGATTCCTTTGTATAGCGAAAGTCAGGAAGACCAATGACCAGGTTGTTGATGCAGAGTTGATTCAGCGTCTTGAAGTTGAGATGAGAGAGACGCTTGTGCCAGAGCCAATTCATATCAGTGGAGGCACGTGATACGAAACAGAAGTTATCAGTGGAAGTATTCATATTGATGATGTAGATATCAGCATGTCTAACACCATTGAGAATAACTTCCTTTCTCCTGTTCTTGACTTTGCACTTTTTCTTAGAGAAAGAAACTTTGTGATTCTTATCACACAGTTGACTGATGCTCAGAAGATTATGCATCAGGCCTTCAACATAAGCAACTCTTTTGAAAGTAGTTACTCCGTTGGTCAGAGTGCCATACCCTCGGGTTTGGCCTCTACCGTTTCCGCCAAAGGTCACAGCAGGACCTCTTTCTTCACGGTAGTTAGTGAGGATAGATTTAGAACCAGTCATGTGTCGAGAGCATCCACTGTCCAAGTACCAGATGCCCTTATCCTGTAAAATACAGAGTTTAAGTTTTCTTTGGTACCCATAGAACTATGGATCCAGAAGTATCAGTAGGACTGGTTGAATCAGTGTCAGCCTTTACTGAAGTCTCAGTACAGGAGGCTGGAGTCTTGACTGAAGGAACAGTCTTGACAACCTTCTTTCCTTTGACTGATTTCTCAGCCTTGGGAATCTTCTTTACCTTAGCTGATTTTTCAGCTTTGGTAGCATCAGGACACTTACTCGCAATATGGTCATTTAATCCACAGTGATAGCATTTGCGATATTGAAAGCGTTTAGTGTGGTCCAGAAAGTTTTTGAACTTTAGGTGAGCAGGACCTGCACCAAGTATGCCTTTAGCATTGGACATTGGAGGAATTGGTTTCTTCTCCTGAGTCTTTTGCTTCAGGTCAATCTTCAGTCTGGGAGCAGGACTCTGAGAAAGAGACTTAGTTCCAGAAACTGAAGGACCACCACCCAGAACTTTGTTCTTGGGTTTAGGACCCTTGGTCTTTGAAGGTGTTTCAGTTTTGGATTTATCCTTAACTGTATTCTTTTTGCTCTTAGGAGCACCTTCAGGGTGAGTGTTAGAAGAAGAAGAAGGGGTGTTTTCAGAGGCATTAGGAAGAGGAATAGAAGAAACAAATTTTCCAAATTTGAGCATGGAACTATCAGACTTAGTTTCTTCTTTCTTGTATCCACGAAAGAATCCAAGACCTCTCTTGCTTTTATCAGACCTCCCTGAAGCTAATATTTCATCAACTTTTTCAGAGGCGTCACTCCATCCTTTGATGGTGACTTTTTCAGCATTTAATTGGGCAAGGGCCTTCTCTTTGGCAGCAAGAGCCATTTCTCTTTCAATACAAAGAGTTTTGTTTACAGTGACCTGATCCTTATAATTTTCTTCCACAATGGTAAGCTGTTTTAATTTTTCTTGACATTCTTTGAGTTGTCCTCTAAGGTCAATATTCATTTTTTCAGCAGAGGTTTTACCATTAAGAGCTTTGTAAAGGTCGAGAGTGACCAGGTCCAACTGAGTTAAGCTTTCAAGAGGGATGAGAGGAATAGGTACCTGACTGGTAGAATCAGTCGCAGAGGTGGAAGCTTCAGGAGTTGTGGAAGAAGAAGCTTTAGGGTCCTGAGGAGGAATCTCTTCAGGAACCTCTTCTATCTTAGCCATGAGAGCTAAGGTAGGATCCTCAATAATGGCCATCAGTGCCACTTGAGTATCTTCCTCATCAGACGAGTCATCAGAGGAGACATCATCCCAATCGCAGTCTTCTGCGATTAAACCTTTGCCTTTACGCTGAGTTTTCATCTTTTTATACTTTTCCTTCAGGCGTTGGTATTTGGTGTTCTTGGAAGAAGATTTAGCAGAGGAGGGAGCAAACTGACTTTTTCTGTACCTGCAATCATTAGCAAAGTGTCCTTTGCCCTGACAGTTGTAGCAGATAGCAGTAGCCTTGTCAGCAGAATCTGACTTTGGCTTGTCAGTAATAGAAAGATGTTTCTTTTTATGGAAGTTTCCCTTTTTGGCAAACTTTTTGAAAGATCTGGTTAGAAGAGCAAGAGATTCATTGAATTCAGGATCTTCTGACATGTCAGAGTCAGAAGATTCTAATTCAGTAATAGTTACTGAAGAAGAAGAGGCAGCAACAGGAGGAACTGAGTCAGAAACCAATGCAACAGATGTGCTTTTGGATTCTTTAGAATCTCTTATGAGATTCTTTTTCAGTTTCTTCTGTTGTTCACGGTTCAGAAGAATACCGTACAACTCACTTAGTGTGAGTGTCTTTATGTCCTTTGACATAGTTAAGCAGGAGGTGTAGATTTCCCAATGTTCAGGAAGAGCTTCCATGAACTTGGTAACCACCTCAGAGTTAGAGTAGGTAGTACCGATGGTCTTCAGATCAATCAGAAGACAGTTGAATCTCTGATGTAGCTGGGAGAGAGTTTCATCCTTCTGATGAATAAAGCTTTCGTACTGTCGAACCAAGAAAATCTTTCTTGATTCCATTAGCACGGTGGTACCTTCATATTGAACACAGAGAGTGTCCCATATCTCCTTAGCAGAGCGAAGGTGACAAACAGAGTGGAATACATCGTCAGGGAGTGACATGGCGATGAGAGACCTAGCCTTGGTGTCAATGTTGACCAGGCGTCTATCTTCATCATTCCAGTCAGTTACGGGCTTTACCAGCTCCCTTTCAGGAACAGCAGGTTGGCCACCAGCAGCAGGAATGGGGTGGACGGTTTGTGTAGGCACATGTGGTCCGTTTTCCAGAAAGTAAGGAATCTGGGGATCAGAACCAGAGAGGAAAAGTTCCATCCTGGTTTTCCAAAGAGAGAAGTTGTCTTTGTTAAACCGAGGAGGTTTTCCAGCAGAGCCGGTATCAAAGTAGTTATCCTTAGCTTGAAGAGCCATAGAATAAGAAGAGAGAGGATCACAAGATTTTTCTTAAGAAGAAAATGAGAGCTTGTATCTGCTCTGATACCACTTGTTGGTCCCAAGTAGGTGACCTTCAAGTAAGGATAGTGTTTGAGATTATAGAAGGGGGGGTTGAATATAATCACACAGTTTTCTCACTTTTAAATTCTTGTTTTATAAACAATATGAATTTACAGATTGTTGCGGAAATAGAAAAGACAATTAGTCTAAACTAAACAATCGTAAATGTTGCAAATGATTGCAGGTACAGAAACAATGAATCGCATGAATCATTTAAACTATCGGAATCGCATGAATCCTACGTGAATTGCACCCTCCATGAATTGGTCAATAACGGTGACTTTGACTATTAAACTATGATCTCAATTGTATCAACGATTGAGATCACTTCTCTACTTCGGATTTTTTAGCACTTCTCATTTGAACCTTTATATATAGTATTAGGTTCAAATGAGAAGTGTTAAAAATTGGGAAAGTAGAGAAGTGAACTCCATCGCTCATTTGGTCAATAAATGCGGCTTTGACCATAAAGCACTGGATAATTTCTCACGCAGGCTGGAGGACACGGAAGGATATTTTACAAATAGTCCATATATGAAGATTCATATATGAATGCATATATGAATTATACAGATTCATATATGAACGCGTTCATCTATGAAGATTCATATATGAATGCGTATATGAATTACACAGATTCATTTATGAAGATTCGTATATGAATTACACAGATTCATATATGAACATGAACCTGTTTCCGGCCTATTTGTAACGGTTACGAAAATACCCCTCAATCTTGTGCGTAGTTGTGAATTTTGACGAGTCAAAGATTGCGTCTTTGACCGGTCAAAGCCGCAATATTTGACTTTTCAACTTTAGTGTTTGTTTGTTTATTAATATATGATGTTTGGCTTTTTATTAAAATCTTGCACATATTTGTCCAAAATGACTTGATTTAGCAAGTCATAATTGTCTTTTTGGCAATTTAGCTAAAGATTGAAATGTTGCAAATACTCTTTAAAATGTATAAAACAAAATCGGCCAGAGTTCAGAAATTTCAAAGCTATCCCACCACCAGAACCTACAAGAAACAACAGATACACCAAGAAATGTAATGATAATTACCAATTCAATTTTTTAGCCAATGGCATGTAGCTCAGTTCATAATAGATGGGAGCAAGTTTGCACAAAATAATTACCGATTCTTTCGATGTTACTCTTTGTAAATGTAGATCGATAACATCTTCCACTCTCCAAACTATTTGCGAAGAACAAGTACTTGAGAAGCAGAGTTTTGGTCAATCCAACATACTCATTATGCCCTCCATTCAAATAGTATATATTTATTTACATTTACGTTTAGCCCAAATTGTTTTACTTAAAGCCAAATGATCATATCAAAACTTGAGTTAACAATGAGAACCGTGAGAAGTGGATCTGAACCCTTGATCTTTTTTAATCTCATGTCTTCCTATGAATTGCGCTTTAGAAGGGAATTGACCTAGTGCATCTCGGTGCAACTCATCTTAACGTGCATCCATGTGCATGTAATGACTTATAACCACTTCTCACGCTTTTCACGTCAACCTAAACATCTCACTGAAACTCAACCCTTAATTACTGAAATGTTGGCATATTGAACTTGTATTTTAATGCATCACCTAAAACATGCGCTTGTTAGAGTCCACTCTTTGTCAAATCTTTTTTTTTTTTTTTTGAACAGCAAAAAAAGGGGAAACAAAATTGTTTAACAAAATTGTTTGCTTCTTAGGTGTAATATGACAAATACTCAACCCAATCAGTTATAAAAGAATGGATTCTTTTGTATACAGAAGTGAGACAAACAATATATCATCAAATCAATCCTATTGGATTCTGCATTTATGGGAAACCGGTCTGATGGCTATAAGCATTAAATAATTTTATGGTATTTAACGTTCTTAAACTTAACTTGTTATTTTATACAAATTAAGAGTATATATCCATAGTGATGAACTTTACTTATCATATTTTTTTCTTTGAAACTCCATAATAGAGGCTTTCACAAAACACCACTTTCCATATTTTTAATTTATAAAATGTAGTTTTATTGTCATATTATTAAATAAATTTATATATTTTAAAAACAATCTAATTAATACGTTATCTGAAACATGCTTTCGGTCGTTTGGAAAGGATGCGACGGATCCTCTGTCTTTTGAGTAACTATGCCCAGTCATCGTTTGCGAATATATTCTCGCTCGCTTTGAGATTTGACAACGTGTGTTCCACCTTGAAATCATTTGAAAACTATGTTAAACAGAGTTGGTTAATTTTTGGCACGACCTAAGTTTCCTAAGAGGTTGTGGGAGCCTTTGATTGGCCCATTTCTTCGGTTTTAAGTCCATTTCACTCCTATTCAAGAATAGACCTAATAAGAACTTAAGTAGACTTAATGGGACAAAATGATGTAAAATGGGGATTTTGAGAACTTTTTGGTTGAAAATTTGAGCACTTTCCCCAACCCCTCTAACATTATAAGCATGCAAGGGTGTGAATTTTTATCATCCACGATGGGTTCAACCTTTAGAAAAGGATTTTCAGCCGTATTGATTCCCTCCAATTCATTTGACACTAGAGTGAAGTGGGGAGGGAATAGAAACGGCGGGGTGTATGTACCTGGGGAGTTGCAACTTCCAACAAGACTTGTACAGTTGTACGCCAGGTGTTAGAGACTACCAACTTAAACCGTGCTTTTTTTTTCAGTATTAGATATTGAGAAAGAAAGTGTATGCAAGTTGAGAATACTCGATTGTCCTTCAATATTATCGATCGTATGGATTAATGTAACACCCCGCTAAAGCGGAACCGCAAGGTGTGACAGTCTAGATTTCATAGCGATAGGAGATAAATAGCACCAATCATTCATACCAAAAATTTATAAAGTTTAAGTGTATTACAATCCAACCATAAATTTAGGTTTACAGACTTAACAAAAAGAAACATTGTCTTGATTGGTGATTACAATTGCCCAAAATTTAACTTTATCATTCACCTTTGGATTTCCTGAAAAGCATGTTAAAACAAGCGTCAACTACAAGAGTTGGTGAGCTCACAGGTTTTCATATGCACAAAACATTTTATATGCAGAAATCTTTATCGTAAAACCAATGTTCAACCTCAACTGTTAAACATAACATTTATGCAAGATATATTCTCGAGCCACTACTAAACCTAAACCTTTGCCCCAACGATCTACCTCAGAGGTGGTAGCGAACCACATGGGTAGAGCGTTCTCGCGAACTACCTCGGCAGTGGGACTAAAACCCCACATGTGTAGACGCTGCACTACCTCAACGGTGGGACTAAACCCCACATGTGTAGTACCACATATGATTACGTGCACCCTATACTCGTCAGTAAACAAAGGGTGGGTCCACTCTACCAAATAGCGCTATCCACAATAACCATTGGCTCGAAACGAGTTAATAGTAGTGTATTCAACATGGGACTTTTACTCAATATATATCATTATTTGCATGAACAACCGCTCGCAAGCAAATATTCATAAATCATTTATCAGGCAACATGCTTTTCACCCCAAAACGCGTAAAAACGGTAAAATAGGGGCCGTAAATACTCACCTTGAGTAGTTTTGCGTTTAGCAATCGGTAGTGCGTGAATAATCTCGATTCCAAGTCTACTTATGCCCTATCACATTACGTAGTTGACGTAAGTCTAAATTCAACGGTCCATTTCTAGCAAGTCAATACCGATATCCTATTGTAATGCCTTTACTTAAATTTATTAAGTTCAACTTGGTACAAAATAGGTTTTTGTTACTTTATATTAATATTCAAACGCATGAGAAGTCTTGAAGTTCACAAACCCATCTTTTGAAAGAATTCAGATTCTGGCAGATTCATTGTGTTGTAAAAATGTTATCTTTAAGCTTAGTTCCAAAAAGAGACAAGTTACCAAAATTTTACCTACTGATATTGAGGGTATTAAAGCATTCCCACCAAATTTCATGATTTTTGGAGATGTTTAACATATTTTAAAAATTCATACAAAATCAATGTGCATAACTCATTTTTGAAATTACAAGTCAGTAATGTTTGTACTCTATAGAATTCATTTCTTCACCAAAATTAGATTTTCAAACGGGATACTCAAGATAAAACTAATATCTAATAAATGAAACAAGTTTCACACATTTTTGATGATTTTTGAATGAGATATGACCTCATGAACTCATGCATGTGAATCTGCCATACTTGGACAGATTGCACCACGAATTCTTTTTCATTGGTTGAACACTCAAAAATCCACCAAATCATGTGTTTTCAGATTCTTTGGAAAGCTAACTCACTGAACTTGAACTTAGAATCAAGAATCATGTATTTTGAATAATCTATCATAGAGATATGCATGCATGAAGTTGACATAACTTTCTGACCAGAAGCTGATGAATACTAAAAAGTTTTAACATGGTTGAGGGCTCAAAACATGGAATTTTTGAGTGATTCCAGTGTGGTTTGAACCCTAACACATAAAACATTGCACCATAAAAATTTCAGAAAAGATTGAATCCAAAAACACCCTTGTTGGGTCGTCCAAACAACATGCATAAATCTGTCAGCAACATTCCAGATTCCAAGTTCACTTTTATTCACCAAAAACACATAAAATCACCAAATTTTGGGGGTTTCTTGGAAAATAAACTAAAAACCCTTAACTTATATTAGAGGAGTAGAAGAAATACACTTTGATATCATCAAAACATATGCATGAACTATTAAATAAGTTCAGCCCCAAAAAGAGTAATAAAAACATCAAAACAAGAGATTTTTACTTCAAATCTTGTGTTCATAAGGAGGATTCATAGAATTTCGCCTTCTTTGAATGTTCTTACACATTTCTAAGGCTCATTCTTGTCCTCAAACATCAAGGATGGTATTCATCACTAAAAAGAGGATTTAACCCTCAAGAAATGCAAGAAAAGAGCTTCAAGATGCTAAAATCGAAGTTACAAAGTAACTATAATGCTTACCTTGATGAAACAACTACTAAAGCTTGCTAAAATCTAAATCAAAACTTCAAAAATCTGATTTTTGATGAAGTTCTTGGCTGGATTTTAGAGAGGATTTTAGAGAGAGAGAAGGATAGAGAGAGAAATTTTTGAATGTGAAATGATGAAATGAAATGGGGAATTGGTTTGGATGATTAAATGTGTTGGGAGAAATAAAAAGAGAGAGAGATGATTGGAGGAGAGGGGTGGTGGCTGGCCATGTGGGGCCCACCCACCTCTTTATCCCTTTTTTTTTGTTAAATAAAGCCTTACACTGTTTAAATTAAACGCAGTGTCGAGTTTCAGTGTTTTTCGGTAAAAATCGACTTTTTCGAAGGTGAATTTGGATTATTTGAAACAGTTTACTTTCATTTTTAATAAAGTAACATATTTTATATATGTTGACTTTAATTTTTGGCATTATCAGGTTTTCGGGTGACTTTGGGCCGGTACGGGCTTTTTCGGGCAAATTTTCGAGAATTCTAGGTTATTTCCGAAATTTTCGCACTCTCAACCTTAATTCTTCCCAAATAAATATAGGATTAATATTCCACTAAAAATTATACCAATGAGTGATTATCGGGCCGCTAATCTGAGAGCCGAATTTTGTCGGTTGTCACATTTACCCCCTGTTGAAAGAAATTTCGTCCCGAAATTTAATTCTTGCTGCTACCACAGGGGTCTTTTGTGAAAAGGTGAGGGTACTTGCTCTTCATAAGAGATTCTCGTTCTCAGATAAACTCCGGTCCATACTTTGAGTTCCAACGGACCTTGACAATTGGTATCTTACTACGCCTGAATTGCTTGACTTCTTGGTCAAGAATTTCAATTGGTTCCTCTGTAATGCGTAGCTGCTCATTGATTTGAACTTCCTCTAATGGTAGAACCACTGTTTCCATGGACAAACTTGTCTTCAGATTCAAAACATGGAAGGTACCATGGAGGGCACTGAGTTCCAAAGGTAAACCCAATTTGTATGCAACTAGTCCGACTCGCTCTTGTATCTCAAATGGTCGAATGAATCTAGGACTCATTTTTCCTTTCTTTCCAACCCTAGTAATCCTTTACATGGTGATACTTTCAGAAGCACCTTGTCACCAACTTGAAATTACAAAGGCTTACTACGATTTTCAGCATAACTCTTCTGACGATCCATGGCTGCTTTCAGCCTTTGTTGAATTGTCTTAATTTTCTCTGTCGTTTCTTGAGAGATATCGGGACTAGTTAGTTGTCGTCTCCAACCTCTAACAAACTAAGTTGTGATCTGCATTTACGTCCATAAAGAGCTTCGTATGGAGCGCACTGAATGTTGGTATGGTAACTGTTGTTGTAGGAAAACTCAACTAAGGGTGGGTGATTGTGTCAACTTCCTCCGAATTCCATTACGCAGGCACACAACCTGTCCTCCAGCGTTTATATGGTTCCCTCTATCTGTCCATCCGTTTGAGGTTGATATAAGGTGCTTAGATCTAACCTTGTGCCTATCGCTTTGTTTAATGATTGTCAGAAGCGTGAAATAAAGCGACTATCTCTATCTGAAATAATTGAAACAGGTAATCCATGGCGTATAAGGATTTCGTTCACGTAGAGTTGCGCAATTCTGCCTATACTGAAGTCCTCTCGAATTGGTAAAAAGAGCGCCGATTACGTAATGCGATCCCCAATTACCCATATTGAGTCATGGCCCTTCTTGGTCTGGGTAGCTTGGTCACGAAATCCATTGATATCTGCTCCCACTTTCATTCTGGAATCTCCGGCTGTTGCAGGAGTCTGGATGGCTTCTGGTGTCCTGCCTTGATCCTGGCACAGGTCAAGCATTTACTCACATACAAAGCTATATCCTTTTTCATCCCAGGCCACCAGTAGTGCTCTTTTAGTCCTTTGTACATCTTGTCAGATACTGGGTGTATCGAGTATTTTGATCGGTGAGCTACATTCATGATCGTTTTTCTCAACTGGTCGACCTTTGGTATCTATACCATGTCCTTAAGATAACACACTCCGCCTGATCTCACCACAATTTCTTTTTCTAACTGGTGTAGGGTCTCCTTCTTCAAGTTTTCTGCCTTTAATGCCTCTCCTCGGGCTTTGAGTATTTGACTTTTCGAACTCGTTTGAACCAGTATTCCCATAGCTCGTGCTCTTGAAGGCTTCACTCTTTCCTTCCTGCTCAAAGCATCAGCTACTACATTAGCTTTTCCCGGATGGTACTTTATCTCACAGTCGTAGTTGTTGAGTAATTCAACCCATCTCCTTTGCCTCGAGTTCAACATCTTTTGATCGAGGGTGTGCTGAAGGCTCTTGTGATCTGTGAAGATCGTGCACTTTGTACTATAAAGGAAATGCCTCCAGATCTTAAGTGCAAACACCACAGCTCCTAGCTCAAGATCGTGTGTGGTGTAATTCTTTTCACGAACCTTTAACTACCTCGACGCATAATCAATGACCTTCTTACTTTGCATTATCACAAATCCTAACCCTTGGTGCGAAGCATCGCAGTACACCACGAAGTTGTCCGTTCCTTCGGGTAATGCCAGAATGGGTGCATTGCACAATTTATGCTTGAGCAATTGAAACGCTTCTTCTTGTTTCTCTCCCCAAATAAACTTCTTGTCTTTTTGCGTTAAGGTTGTCAGCGGCTGCACAATCTTGGAAAAATTTGCGATAAATCCCCGATAGTAGCCTGCCAAACCAAGAAATTGTCGAATTTCTGTTGGCATCTTCGGTGCTTCCCATTTCTTTATGGCGTCAATCTATGCTGGATCGACATGGATTCCTTCCTTGTTCACTATATGACCCAAAAAGTGCACTTCACGAACCCAAAATTCACACTTAGAGAATTTTCCGTAAAGCTCCTTGGTTTTGAGCATCTTCTGTATCAATCTCAATTGTTGCTCATGCTCCTCCTTGCTTCGTGACTAAATCAGAATGTCATCTATGAACATTATTACGAACTTATCTAGATATGGCCGACATACCCTGTTCATCAGATCCATGAAAACTGCTGGCGCGTTTGACAATCCGAAGGGCATGACCAGAAACTCGTAATGTCCATATCGAGTCCTAAATGCTATCTTGGCGATATCATCTTCACAATCTCACATTTGGTGATAGCCAATAGAAGGTCGATCTTGGAAAGTAGGCAGCTCCTTGTAATTGGTCGAATAGACCTTCAATGCGAGGGAGGGATAACGATTCTTGATGGTTAGCTTGTCCAATTCCCTGTAGTACATGCACATCCGAAAAGATCCGTCCTTCTTCTTGACGAATAAAGCTGGGGTTCCCTATGGCGATGAGCTGAGGCGGATAAATCCCTTATCAAGTAGCCCTTGAAGCTAATTTGACAGTTCCTGCATCACTGAGGCCACCAGACGATACGGTGACTTTGCTACAGGGTCCGCTCCTGGAACAAGATCGATGTGGAACTCCACTTGCCCATGCATGGGTAATCCAGGTACTCTTCCGGGAATACCTCGGGAAATTTTCGCACAATCAGGATGTCCTGAATTTGCTTTTCCTTTACCTCTTTATCTACAACATGCACCATAAACGCCACGCATTCCTTTCGCAAAGAGCTTAGCATTTCCATGCAGGATACTATACTGGAACTTGATGTACCTCCTCAGTTCCATTTACGAATACCCTTCTTTGAGCCTTGCACCCTTAATTTATTTGATTGGCTTATGTAGCTTGTTCCTCCTCTTGGTGCTGCTCAAGCCTTTATTCAGCGTGTAATACCTATCCTTAGAGTGATCTGGCCTTCGAAACTCGTAGCAGACTTTCCGCCCTTCTTGACCTTTCTTTCCTTTCTTTAGTATAGAGCAAAATGCCCTGCTGGTTTACATTTGGTACCCGAAATACAAGCTCTTGGGTGATTGCAGTTGTAGCTATTACATTTTGGAAGAGTGTCCATTTACCTTCCTGACTCTTGGGTCTTTGTTCCAAAATTTCTGACTACTTTTCAACTTTTGATTAAATTAACACGAGTCGTTTCCTCTGACTGGTGCTCAAATTTTCTTGTATTACCATCTTTCCATTCGATGGGTACTATGACGTCCTTATTTCTTCTATTTGCGACAAGGTCGGTAGTAATTTGAGTGACTATGGTAGGTACGACTTCCTGGACTTGTTGGGCTATCAGTTGAGCAATGTTGATCGATTAATTCTGACGGTTCACTTTCTAGCTACGTGTGTTTCTTCTGGAAAATGTGGTTCTAAATCATTTGTAAAATGTATGTTTGATTAAAAGTTGTCTTTAATAAATGTTCGAAAATATTTGTATTTTATTTATGATAATTTCTTTAAAATAAGATCGCTAAGAACATCCTTGTGATTTAATAAAAAGGGAAAATTTCATCTATGTCCTTAAAAACTTGCTATATTACGCATATATCCTTGTAAACTTTAAAACTACGTATATATCCTTGTAAACCTCAAAAACTCACATATATATCCTTCTCCCTAATTTAATTATATTTTAAATATACAAAAATACAAATAACTATATATAAATTTAATTTAATTTGTAAATGACATTACTACCCTTTCCCAAAATCAAATTCAAACTTCAGAGTCCCAATCGATTTCTCAAAATCGACTTCCCAATCGATTTCATAAAAGCTGACTTCCTAATCAATTTCATGATCAACTTCCCAATTGATTTCTTCTTTGTAATCCATTTCTCTACGATTGAAGTTCATCAGATTCAAATCGGAGATCGAAGTCAAAAAAATAGACTTCCAAATCGAAGTCACAAAGTCGACTTCACAAATCAATTGAACCAAAATCATCGATTTCTTCTCTATAATTGAAGTCACAAACTCAATTCAGCTACTGATTAATCATAGCCGCAGGGAAACACATTAATAGTGATTGAACTCTGATTGGAGAAACTCCATTCAGCTGCTACTGATTAATCATGGCAGCGGTAAGAAAATTCAAGAGGAAGCAAAATTCAAAATCAGAAAACTCATTACTCGATCGGAGAAACAAGCGATTGAGATCTGAAGAAGAAAACTTGTTTCTGATTGTGGCAGGAAAACCAAAATCAATGGAACTAATGAATCAAAAACAGTAAACTTGTTTCAATGGAAAACCAAGAGTAGTAAACTTTTTTGCAGTAAACTTGTTTCAATGGAAAACCAAAAGTAGTAAACTTTTTTCCAGTAAACTTGTTTTTATTACAAGTTTCATGAAACTGATGAATCAAGAGCAGAAAACTTGTTTTTATTACCTGTTTCATGAAACTGATGAATCAAGAGCAGAAAACTTGTTTGTATTACTGTTTCAAAGCAGTAAACTTGCTTCATGAAACTAATTGAAATCTAAGCCAAATAGAACCAAAAAGCCAAGCAACTTAATCATCAACCAAAGGAAAAACAGAAGTATAGATCAAGAGTAAAAGCCACTGTAAAAGCACCCAAAAAGCATCAACAAACTAATTGAGATTTAAGCCAAATAGAACCACCCAAAAAGCCACTGTAAGAACACCCAATTGAAATCTAATTTACCAAGTAAAAGCATCCAAAAAGCCACTGTAAAAGCACCCAAAAAGCCATTGAAATATTCCAATGGAAATCTAATTTACCAAGTAAAAGCACCCAAAAAGCCATTGTAAAAGCATCCAAAAAGCAATTGAAATTTACCAATTGAAATCTAATTTACCACCTTTGAAATCTAAATTTACTCTATCGCACAAGTCAAATAGAATTAACACATTTGAAATCGAATTGGAAGGAATTTAATGGGAAGGGATTCTATTTGGAAGGAAATCGAATTGGGAGGAATTCCAATTAGAAGGAAATCAAATGGGAAGGAATTTAATTGCAAGGAATTCGATTTGGAAAGAATTCCAATTAGATCGGAAATAGAATTGGAAGGAATTTAATTGGAAGGAATTCCATTTGGAAGGAAATTGAATTGGAAGGAATTCCAATTAGAAGGAAATAGAATTGGAAGGATTCGATAGAGAAGGTTCGATTTTTGTTATGAAAGGATCTGAGAAATCTAGTTTTTGTTTTTGGGAAGGAAATCAGTAGTATGGGTAATAATGTCATTTACAAATTAAATTGAGTTTATAGATAGTTATTTGTATTTTTAAATATTTAAAATATAATTAAATTAGGGAAAAGGATATATATGTGAGTTTTTGAAGTTTACAAGGATATATACGTAGTTTTAAAGTTTACAAGGATATATGCGTAATATAGCAAGTTTTTAAGGACATAGATGAAATTTTCCCTAATAAAAATGAATTTCGTAAAAGTTTAATACATATCTGAAGGGTAGAAATTTGATACTAATTCATCCTTAAAATTTCTTACTTGCCCATACTGAGGTTTAAATGGAACAACCAAAAAGTGCATTTTTGAAATTCTTTCAAATTCATGAGAGTTACATTTGAAAGGATCAACTTTGCCAACAGTATCACCACAACTTGCCAGCACAAGTCAACTCTCCCAGTCGTCCTTCTTGCCGTCATAGCATTTTCTACAACTTTGGTGGTACCTTCCTCCAAGAGATGCGCCAAGTTTGTCAACTAAATTATGGCCTGATTCTATCTTAATGCCCTGCTTCGACTATTTTGCAGTCCGTCGGTGAGTGTTCGCATAACTCGAGCCTCTCATTGTGCCATACTAATAATATAACCGATCAATATCCCCGAAAGGATATGAAATGATCTTGCGTTATCTAGATGAGTTATCGCCAGTCCGCTCCGAATGGTTGCCGCAACTATCTTCTGAGTTGTCTCGTATGAGGTACTGGGAAGTACGGGGGTGGATCGATTGAAATGTCTTCGCTTGATATTCCAATGTCGGAATCGTAAAGCCTAAACGGGTCTTTCTCCGAAGTCTAGGGAATAGTGTTCGGCATAGTGATAGTAGTGTCCGCATAACTTACTAACGCGCATTCAAATATTAGTGACATCCTAGACGCTAACGCAGGAGTGTTCAACAAAGGCGTTACTTTTCTTAAACGCGTAAGTGTTATAGTAAATATCAACATCATGATGTGCTTATGCAAACTCACGAAGTTTATGTTTTTCAGGAAATTTTTCGAAGGTTCCAACTTTTATTCTCTAGCCGTATGATTGGTTCATAAGTCTTATCCTACTTATATCATGGCTAGGCGTAGGTGATCAGGCTCCGCCTATCTATGATATATCATAATAGCACCTATCCTAATCATACTAGTATTTAAATTCTCCTATACTCGAAATCCATAATTAAAAGTTTTAACTTATCTTAGAAAAATGTTGGTTATAGTACTTGGTTTTTATGAAAAACCGATGTTCTCTATAACCTATGGCTCTGATACCAAATCTGTAACACCCCGCTAAAGCGGAACCGCAAGGTGTGACAGTCTAGATTTCATAGCGATAGGAGATAAATAGCACCAATCATTCATACCAAAAATTTATAAAGTTTAAGTGTATTACAATCCAACCATAAATTTAGGTTTACAGACTTAACAAAAAGAAACATTGTCTTGATTGGTGATTACAATTGCCCAAAATTTAACTTTATCATTCACCTTTGGATTTCCTGAAAAGCATGTTAAAACAAGCGTCAACTACAAGAGTTGGTGAGCTCACAGGTTTTCATATGCACAAAACATTTTATATGCAGAAATCTTTATCGTAAAACCAATGTTCAACCTCAACTGTTAAACATAACATTTATGCAAGATATATTCTCGAGCCACTACTAAACCTAAACCTTTGCCCCAACGATCTACCTCAGAGGTGGTAGCGAACCACATGGGTAGAGCGTTCTCGCGAACTACCTCGGCAGTGGGACTAAAACCCCACATGTGTAGACGCTGCACTACCTCAGCGGTGGGACTAAACCCCACATGTGTAGTACCACATATGATTACGTGCACCCTATACTCGTCAGTAAACAAAGGGTGGGTCCACTCTACCAAATAGCGCTATCCACAATAACCATTGGCTCGAAACGAGTTAATAGTAGTGTATTTAACATGGGACTTTTACTCAATATATATCATTATTTGCATGAACAACCGCTCGCAAGCAAATATTCATAAATCATTTATCAGGCAACATGCTTTTCACCCCAAAACGCGTAAAAACGGTAAAATAGGGGCCGTGAATACTCACCTTGAGTAGTTTTGCGTTTAGCAATCGGTAGTGCGTGAATAATCTCGATTCCAAGTCTACTTATGCCCTATCACATTACGTAGTTGACGTAAGTCTAAATTCAACGGTCCATTTCTAGCAAGTCAATACCGATATCCTATTGTAATGCCTTTACTTAAATTTATTAAGTTCAACCTGGTACAAAATAGGTTTTTGTTACTTTATATTAATATTCAAACGCATGAGAAGTCTTGAAGTTCACAAACCCATCTTTTGAAAGAATTCAGATTCTGGCAGATTCATTGTGTTGTAAAAATGTTATCTTTAAGCTTAGTTCCAAAAAGAGACAAGTTACCAAAATTTTACCTACTGATATTGAGGGTATTAAAAGCATTCCCACCAAATTTCATGATTTTTGGAGATGTTTAACATATTTTAAAAATTCATACAAAATCAGTGTGCATAACTCATTTTTGAAATTACAAGTCAGTAATGTTTGTACTCTATAGAATTCATTTCTTCACCAAAATTAGATTTTCAAACGGGATATTCAAGATAAAACTAATATCTAATAAATGAAACAAGTTTCACACATTTTTGATGATTTTTGAATGAGATATGACCTCATGAACTCATGCATGTGAATCTGCCATACTTGGACAGATTGCACCACGAATTCTTTTTCATTGGTTGAACACTCAAAAATCCACCAAATCATGTGTTTTCAGATTCTTTGGAAAGCTAACTCACTGAACTTGAACTTAGAATCAAGAATCATGTATTTTGAATAATCTATCATAGAGATATGCATGCATGAAGTTGACATAACTTTCTGACCAGAAGCTGATGAATACTAAAAAGTTTTAACATGGTTGAGGGCTCAAAACATGGAATTTTTGAGTGATTCCAGTGGGGTTTGAACCCTAACACATAAAACATTGCACCATAAAAATTTCAGAAAAGATTGAATCCAAAAACACCCTTGTTGGGTCGTCCAAACAACATGCATAAATCTGTCAGCAACATTCCAGATTCCAAGTTCACTTTTATTCACCAAAAACACATAAAATCACCAAAATTTGGGGGTTTCTTGGAAAATAAACTAAAAACCCTTAACTTATATTAGAGGAGTAGAAGAAATACACTTTGATATCATCAAAACATATGCATGAACTATTAAATAAGTTCAGCCCCAAAAAGAGTAATAAAAACATCAAAACAAGAGATTTTTACTTCAAATCTTGTGTTCATAAGGAGGATTCATAGAATTTCGCCTTCTTTGAATGTTCTTACTCATTTCTAAGGCTCATTCTTGTCCTCAAACATCAAGGATGGTATTCATCACTAAAAAGAGGATTTAACCCTCAAGAAATGCAAGAAAAGAGCTTCAAGATGCTAAAATCGAAGTTACAAAGTAACTATAATGCTTACCTTGATGAAACAACTACTAAAGCTTGCTAAAATCTAAATCAAAACTTCAAAAATCTGATTTTTGATGAAGTTCTTGGCTGGATTTTAGAGAGGATTTTAGAGAGAGAGAAGGATAGAGAGAGAAATTTTTGAATGTGAAATGATGAAATGAAATGGGGAATTGGTTTGGATGATTAAATGTGTTGGGAGAAATAAAAAGAGAGAGAGATGATTGGAGGAGAGGGGTGGTGGCTGGCCATGTGGGGCCCACCCACCTCTTTATCCCTTTTTTTTGTTAAATAAAGCCTTACACTGTTTAAATTAAACGCAGTGTCGAGTTTCAGTGTTTTTCGGTAAAAACCGACTTTTTCGAAGGTGAATTTGGATTATTTGAAACAGTTTACTTTCATTTTTAATAAAGTAACATATTTTATATATGTTGACTTTAATTTTTGGCATTATCAGGTTTTCGGGTGACTTTGGGCCGGTACGGGCTTTTTCGGGCAAATTTTCGAGAATTCTAGGTTATTTCCGAAATTTTCGCACTCTCAACCTTAATTCTTCCCAAATAAATATAGGATTAATATTCCACTAAAAATTATACCAATGAGTGATTATCGGGCCGCTAATCTGAGAGCCGAATTTTGTCGGTTGTCACAATTAACTCCAAGAGTTTTAGAGTTATCGTCACAAGGATTGACTTTCGTATGCTGGGGGACTGAATAGGGTCATATATCGTCAGGTCCTGATTATCATTACTTCCTTTGAATAGGTCGAATGTACTTTTCTTACTTTTCTCCAAGGGCATCATGGTTTTCAACTATAATAGGGAAAACCACCACACAAGCATCAACTCTGTACACGCAGTACTATGTGTGTCCACAGCACTAATCATTACTCTAACAGCATTAATCATACTTGGCCAGTTTTCAGACCCAACAATTTTCTTAGTTAACCCTAACGGGGAAACCTACCGGTTAAGGCTTGTGGAAGGTGTAACAATCAACCCAAGTTCGAATCCGGGGGTTAGCAACCAGGGGTCACTGAGTATTAATGTAATGACCATAAATTTTATGAATTTGATTTTTTTGGAAAAGTGTAGCGATTTCCTGGAGAGTATGTAGTTGAATTATATAATAGTATAGAGATAGTTGTGGGATAGAGTTAGGAAGCTGTTCTAGGAAAATAGTGGAATAGTGGGTTATGTTCATGGTTATCCTCCTATATATATAAGTTGGGTAGTTCTCAAATTTGTTTAAATTTTAAAAGCAAGTCTTGGATTCGTCAAGAACTATTAGGCAGCGGAAGACGAGTTGGGTTCGGGTTTACGTATTTGGTGACGATTTAAGGTATTTTCAAACCCCAATCTATTTATTAAATTACTTTGTTTTAAATCCTTTCCGGGTAGGACGTAATCGAGATTTAAACTACCCATATCAGCTGTCCGACTACTATTTACGAAGATTTCGACCATAGTTTTATGATTTTGTTTCGATCAAAGCCTAAAAGTAATCGTTTTTTTTTTCCTTTGTTACGTTCAATCGAGTTTGCATATATATGAACCTCTTATATATTTTTCATAACCAAGTTGCTTTTCTGTTTGAGGTCTGGAACTAAAAATACACGTGTGACGTATATATATCTATATATATGGTTTTGAAAAGAAAGAAGATGATAAAGTTTTATGTTTAACTTTAGTCCCCCAACTTAAAGTGATTTACAAGTTTTGTTCCTAGTTTTAGATGTACCTATCACAAGGATTTCCTTAATTGATACTTTAATCTCTAATGTTTTAATAAATACAGTTCAGCCCCTGGTATTGAAATTGTTTTTCAAATTCATATTTTAAAGAAAAAGATTCTGTTTTTGACTGTTTTGATCCCTGCTCTAAGAATAGTTTACACTCATAACTTAAAAGCAATTTCATTCGAGTATTTTCCATTTCCAAACAACATCTAAGACTTTATTTTTATTCTTTCTTTTTTCTAATAAACATATTAGTGTGGTAAAGGATTTTGTCAACAAAAAGGATGAACAGTAGGATTTTGTGAATTAACAGGGGATACATATATATATGGTCCTTCAAGGAAAAACCATTTTTTTGTAAAAACTTGAGGAATAATCTAAGTCTTTGATCTAAAAAGGGCATGATCGTCATTTTAGATTATTCCTCAAGTTTTTACAAAAAAAGAGGTTTTTACAAAATATATATATATATATATATTCACTTTTTTGTAAAAACTTGAGGAATAATCTAATCCCTTGATCTGAAAATCGCAGTTTATTCATTATATGAATATTCACTATCATATTCATCATATGAATATTTATCATATATTCATCATATGAATATTCATATTCCCCATATCATATTCATCATATATTTACCATATGAATATTCATATTCACCATATATTTACCATATGAATATTCATATCCACCATATAATATTCACCATATAAATATTCATATTCATCGTATAAATCTTCAGATCCATCAGATGAAAATCATATAAATTCATTCACTAGGTGAATATTCATATTCACCTAATGAATACAAAACAAAATGTCCATTAAATTTATATTCATAAGTAAATAACAACCAAACACATACATACAACCATAGCTCTCATCTCTCTCTTTCATCTAATAAATACAAACAAAATGTCCATTCACATTTAAATCGAGTTCCAAGTATACAAATACTTTTTTGGCGTCATTTTCCAACGAGCTACACTTTCGTTTTCCAACGAGCTACACTGCCCCTAAACTTGCTGAAATCGATTTGCCTTCTTCAATAAATAGCTCAACAATACCTATTTGGTGAAGAAAGCATTTCATCAAACAATTTGTGTGCACAATTCATTTGTAATTTTCAATCAATTAGAGGTGTAATTGGATGCCAAAATTATACACAATTAACATAATTTATACCAATTAGGGAAGAAATACAAGAGAGAAACAACAAGGTTAGACCAGTGGGGCACCTTTCCTTAGGTTCACCCCTCTGATTCTTGGTGTTTTCTTCCTCATATCATCCAATTCCATTTCAATTTCAATTTCCATCGGGTACGCATTTCAATTTCATCCATTTTCTCAAATCAATCATTGTTAATTCCTTCCAATTTCTTGAAATTCGAACTTCTTTTTGCAAAATTCCATAGCCAATTGAAGAAACCCTTTCCGATTTCGACCCCAATTTCAAAACCCCCTTTTTTTCAGCCATTCTAGGGCATGGAAGGATAGAGATAAGAAAAAAAGCTTAAAAAGGGGGTTGAAAAATGTGGATTTCGGTCGATTGGTCGGATCTACCGCCGGAATTGCTTGAATTAATCGCAAAGAAACTGAAAATTCATAAAGATTACGTTTGATTTCGAGCTGTTTGTTTGGCATGGTGGACCGCCGCCCCGAAAGTACCGAAACACCTTCTGTGCCAACTCCCATGGCGGATGTAGAGGTAGAGGCCAGGTCTGGAATGGTCATCGGATCGAAATGGCGGACAACGAGTGGTGGTGGACGGTGCTGGTGGCAGTGGACGGCGGCGGTGGTGGGGTGGCAGTGCTGGTGGACGGTGCTGGTAGCGGTGGACGGCGGCGGTGGTAGATCTCGTTATTGTAGCCTCCGGCGAATCTGCGACGGTGGTGGCGTCGAGGACGGTGGTTGCAGTGGACGGCGGTGGTGGCATCAAGGACGGTGGTGGAGCCGGCGGCGGTGCTGGCGCCTGCAGCAGTGGTGAAGGTGTGATGGTGAATGTGTGTTTGTTATTGAAGATGAGAAGAACCGATGATGATGAGAGGAAGATGATGATATGGAAGTGTTTTGTTAGAGCATCTCCAACAGCATTGCTAAACTTTTTTCTAAAATAGAGAAAACAAACTAAAATCTCTAAAAATATTTTCTATTATCTCCAACAGCTTTGCTAGTCTAGAGAAACAATCATTATTTATATTATTAAAGTATTCAATACATTTAGTATTTCAATAAAAAAAATTAACCAACTTTTAAACAATTGGTGGGATGGATTAAAAAGTAGTTTCTCTCTCCTCATATAGAGATTTTAGAGAAATCTCTAAATTTGGAGAAAACTCAAACTTCTTCTATTTTAGCAATCTATTTAGCAATGCTATTGGAGCATTTTAGAAGAAAAAAACACCAATTTTGCTATTTTAGCAATGCTGTTGGAGATGCTCTTAGTAGGAGGAGAAGAAGCTAAATGACCTAAATACCCTTTTGGCGTTAAAATCAGGTGTGGCACCAAAAAAATGTATAGAATTGTTACCATGGTCTCCATGTATTAATCACCATTGATAAAAAAATTAATGATCTAAGATTCCTCAAGTTTTTACAAAAAAAATTGGTTTTTATTTGATTAACCCTATATATATATATATATATATATATATATATACAAGACTAAAAGTATTATGAAATGAATAATTACTCATTTTCTTACCCACTACTTTAAATGAATAGGGTAGTAGAAAATGGAGAAAGGTTTATGTGAGAAACATAAAATTTTAAGAAAATGCGAGGACGGTTCTCAACCACTCATCCAGTCAATAAAGGCGGCTTTGACCGGGTCACCTTTCTTTAATCATCTCCAGCCTCCATGAATCGTGTTAATCCTCCTTGACTACGACTGAAAACGTGTAGCCGAGAATCGTCTTTACATCTTTCTTAAATTGACATCGTTCTCGTATGAATCCACCGTAGTAAAATAATTACTATCGTATTCATGTCTTATCTGTTGTCAATCCTATTTCTAGAACCACCCCTTACGCTCTAAAAATATATTAATATCTTGTAGACCTAAATCAAGCCATGATTACTCTATTTGAATACCAAAATTCCTAAATAAAAGAGAGAGAAGGAAATGGTGATTAGGAAAAAAAAACAAATCTACAATTTTGAAAATATACCGAATCACCTAAAGAATCATGAAGATTTGGCCCGAAATGATGGAAATGTGTATTTTTTTTTCAACCCAAATTGACACTTTTTTCCAAGTCAACCCAAGTCTTTAGGCCATCTTTACCCATACAGGTCATACCAGCTGTCATCTCAGTGCCACATCAGCTTTACCGGTACCTTACCATCACCATACCATTCCATAGGACCCATATCAATTCTATACCACTCTAAATAATTAATTAAAAAAAAAAGGGAGAGAGATAGAGAGAGGTGGGGTAGGGTGGGATGGGGTGGGGTAGTTTATTGAAGCTGCACGGGGGTACCGATTGAGTAGTTTGCAGGTGTGGTACCATTCATCCACTATGGTGTTACCATCGGTACCGGTTCGGTATCGGTTGCCTGCAGCCTCCCAATGCGGATGGCCTTAGTGCATCAAGTTAGTTGGAAATGCACATAATATCAATAAAGGTGACACGTTTGGGGTCCAACGTGTAATATTCCTTTTCTTAAAGTAGCACTAGTTTTTGCCCATTAATAGACATAGACTCTATGCATGTTCAATATAATTATTTTCCATCTTCTCTCGTTCACCAATAGCTAGCTCTTTTACTATTTCATAACCTTCTAGTCTTTCCAATTAAAGGATATCGATCTTCGATGTTTCTCACCGTTGCCCTAGTGTTATTTTCGTGTTTTAATCTTTTGTGTGCCCCTTCACTTGCCGCTGATCGACAAGTTCCGTTGTTAACAAATGAAGCTTCTGCTCTTTTGAAATGGAAAGCCAGCCTAGATAAACAAAGCCAATCAATTCTTTCTTCATGGGTTGGAAGCAATTCATGCGATGGTTGGATGGGAATTGGTTGCAGTAATGGTACTGGTACAGCAGAAACGGTTGTGACAAACATTACCCTTGTTGAATCAAACCTAAGAGGTGCACTTGTTGATCTTGATGTTGGGAGATTAATGCACATTCAAACTTTGTCTCTTGGGGGTAACTCATTCTTTGGAAGCATTCCTCCCAACCTTGGTAACCTGTCTAAACTCAACTATCTTTACTTGTCCAATAATAACTTCACGGGGGAGATTCCGTTAGAGATTGTAATGCTTCGTTCTTTGGTTAAACTTCATCTAGACAATAATAATCTAATTGGTAATATCCCAAATAGTAGATGTAATTTAATAAACTTAAATGAGCTTTGGTTACTAAACAATCAACTTAGTAGACCCATCCCATCAGAAATTGGGACACTAAACCCCCTCAAAATTGGACAGTTTGATCTTTCTGGTAATCTTCTTACTGGAGTCATTCCCCCTTTATCTATTTGATAATTAACTTTTTGGGTTAATCCCATCAGAAATTGTTAGGGCTAGGTATATCAGGGAACTTGAGTTTGGTAGCTAGGAATCAGATCAATGGTACAATTCTAGCTTCCTTCAGAAATTTCAGTTCGCTAGGAGATTTGTACTTGGTTGATAACTATATATCTAGGTACATTCCAGATTATTTTGCAACCTACACTCATTTAAAAGAGTTTCATTTGGCTGATAATCAATTCAGTGGCTTCATACCACCTGAATTAGGAAATGTTGGAATTAATCTTGCTATCGATGAACAAAACACAGGTAATAATATAAATAAACTTTCTAATATATTGATACTTGCAATTATTGTTCATACAATTTTACAATACATTTGACCCTATTTATAAACAACGAAGAGGTGCCTTCGAACCATTGTGACTGTTCGAATAGTTGTGTTGATTCGAACCATTGTGATGGTTTGGAAGGAGGTGGTTATTCATGAACCATCACACCCTTTCATTGAACCATCATATCTCTTCACTTGAACCATCACACCTCTTTACTAATAATTATTTACATAATCTATACTAATTACAATTCTAATAATTAAACTAAGTTTAGTTTAATATCCAATACTCCCCCTTAAACTAAACATAGTTTAAGTGAGGTCTTCAACTTGCTTTTATCTTGCTCTTCACAATAGTGTTGGTCCTTCATCATCATCAATGAGATAAGACTCTTCTTGCTTGTCTTTCTTGTGTTTCCATTTCGAACATTCCCTCGCAAAGTGACCGAAGTCGCCACATTCATAACATCTGAAAGTGCTCTTGTCTTTAGTTCCTTGATTTGTACTTCTTCCACGTGCATTTGAACTATTCTTCCATTTCATGTTTTCCTTGGCTTCGTTGTTGAAATTTTTACCTTGCCATTTACCACGGCTTTGGTTGATTGAACTTGCCATTAGAAGTTTGTCTTGATCATTTGCCTCTGGTATGTCTTGACTTTTGATACGTTCTTCAAAGGCTGTTAATCTTCCAACGGCTTCTTCAAACGACATTGTGTCTAGATCTTGATATTGTTCAATGGTTGCCACGATTGGTAAAAACTTCTTTGGAACCGAATTAAGTAATTTTCTCACAATTATCTTGCTTTCGAGTGTAGTTCCAAGATTTGTAAATATTGCCTTCATGTTGCTCAATTTGCTTGCAAAACTACTTACGGTTTCGCTTTCTTTCATCTTTAAAGACTCTAGTTCGCTTCTCAAAGTTTGCGAGCGTGCCTTTTGAACTAAGTCTACTCCAATGAAACGAACTTTGATTGAGTCCCAAACTTCCTTTGTAGTCGAGCACTGTGCTACTTGCATTAGGACATCTTCGGGCAATGTTTGAAAGATCATTGCCTTTGATGTATATGCTTTCTTCTCATCCACCGCATCTTTAACATCAATTGTTTCCCACAAACCATGGGCCTTCAATATTGTTTCCATCAACAATGCCCACGTAGTGTAGTTTGTTTCAGTCAATTTTGGACACTGTAGTAAAACATTTCCTTGTTCTCGAACTGATGTACTGCTTGATGCGTTGTCATGTTTGTCACCGTCTTTCCCTGCCATGCTTGCTTGTTTTTAACTTGCTTACTTCTTACAAATCAGAACCAAAAAGTGGTTTCTGGTTTTCTTGCTCTTGAGTTTAATCGAAAGATCAAAACTCTTCCTTGCTACTGGCCAACTTGCTAACCAGGTTTTCTTGCTAAACTTGCTCAATATTGACCAACTTGCTAATCAATATTGTTTTTCCAGACCCACTTGCTAATCTGGCTCTTGCTGCACGTATCTGACCTACTTGCTAATCAGTTCGTGCCTCCTGACCCACTTGCTAATCAGGTTCTTGCTTGCTTTGATCAAATAATTGATCTTTTCTTGCTGATATTAAACCCAACGATTCTAACTTCTTACTCGATTGAATCAAGGGTTCTACTTGCTATTTGAATCTTAAGGTTCGAAACTTGCTATGAACCAAAGGATTCGGTTTAACTTGCTATGAACCACTAGGATTCGGTTTAACTTGCTATGAACCAAAAATGGTTCGGTTTGTAACTTGCTATATAACGTGTGGTTTTCAACTTTGTAAATAAACCACACAAGTTATATTCTCTTGCTACTTACTCCAATCAATCGGGAATTACAAAAACTTTAAATCTTAAATAAGAATTTTTTTTTTATCAAAAATAACTTTCATTCAAAATTTTCTTATTAATAAAATCTCTTTACTAATTAAAAACCCTTTGTAAATATATTTACTTTACAAAATTTTAATCTATTTAAAAACTTTTTTTTTTTTGTTTTGTTTTATCTATAAGTTATTTGTGAAAATAATTTGACAAAACAAAAAACACGAGTTCTTTACAATTGTTTGATAAAAGGGATAATTATCAAAAGTATAGGGGTTTTCCTTGAAAATATTTGACTTTATTTTTAAATTGGGAAAGGAAAGAAAAACACAAGGAGAAAAGGATGCGTACGGTTTCTTTTTGGTGAAGGTGTCGATTCACAAGTGCCGATTCCTCTTATGATTTGGTGGCGGTTCCTATCTTGAGTAAAATTGCAACTTTTCTTCTTGATTTTTTCGATTCTGATTTTCCTTCTTGATTCCTTCGACTGCGATTTTTGATTCTTTAATCCCGGTCTGATTTGGTAGGAATTGACTGGAACAAGCGATCTTTATCGATTGTTTTGATGGCAACGTTTGTTGCGTTTTCTCACTTTTATTGATTTGAACAACGATTTCGGTTGTTCTTGTTGATGACACTTGCTGCGTTCTCCGATTGATTTCGCCGGTTGTCTTATCCGATATCGTTTCTTCTCCACTCAGTGATTCTCACGTTTCCTTCTTCCTACTTTCTTTCTTACTTGGTTGATCGATTCCCGGAATCGTTCTCGCTCTGATACCAATTGTTGGAATTAATCTTGCTATCGATGAACAAAACACAGGTAATAATATAAATAAACTTTCTAATATATTGATACTTGCAATTATTGTTCATACAATTTTACAATACATTTGACCCTATTTATAAACAACGAAGAGGTGCCTTCGAACCATTGTGACTGTTCGAATAGTTGTGTTGATTCGAACCATTGTGATGGTTTGGAAGGAGGTGGTTATTCATGAACCATCACACCCTTTCATTGAACCATCATATCTCTTCACTTGAACCATCACACCTCTTTACTAATAATTATTTACATAATCTATACTAATTACAATTCTAATAATTAAACTAAGTTTAGTTTAATATCCAATAGGAAAGACAACAAACCTTGTTCGATTGTCATTGTTCATGAATCGTCTTAAAGGTTCAATTCCTCAAGATATGAACTTCACTAAGATGGAATTCTTTGGAGTAAGTGACAATATGCTCTCAGATTCTTTGCCACAAGAAATTTGTGCCTCTGGATTGCTTAGATATTTCACTACAAGCAATAATTCGTTCTCTGAGTATGTACCAAAGAGCTTGAAAATTTGTAGCAGCTTACTTCGAGTTAGGCTTGAAAGAAACCAATTGTCAGGAAATATCTTTGAAGAATTTGGAATATATCCGAAGTTGGTTTATATCGATTTGAGTTTCAACAAATTTTATGGTGAGGTGTCTAGTAATTGGGGGATTTGTTCTAGTTTAACCAGGTTAAAGATGTCTAACAACAATTTGTTCGGAAAATACCTTTGGAGCTATCGGGGAGCAACAAGACTAAATGAGCTTGATTTCTCATCAAATCACTTACTTGGTGAAATTCCTACGAGCTTAGGAAGATTAAGTGCAGTGGGAGAATTGAACTTGGACAATAATATGCTATCAGGCAGAATTCCTTCAGAACTGGGAAAGTTGTACAACTTGGAAAATCTTAACTTGGCAAAAAACTCTCTTAGTGGCCCAATCAGCGAAAATCTAGGAGAATGCTTTAAGTTAAAGAGCTTGAATTTAATTAGTAACAAATTTGAGGGGGTTATACCAGTACAAATTTCCAAGTTAGACAAGTTAGAATCGCTTGATCTTAGTGCAAATTATTTGATTGAAAAGTTGCTGCCTCAACTTGGGGGTCTATAGATCGTTCAAATGTTGAACCTCTCTCATAATAACCTCACGGGCTCTATTCCTTCAAGTTTCACTGAAATGGTAAGTTTAACCTTAGTTGATGTGTCTTACAATCATCTTGAGGACCACTTCCAACGATGCAAGCATTTGAAGAAGCCCCAATGGCAGCACTTACAAATAACAAGCGGTTATGCGGAAATAACACGGGTTTAGACTGTCCCATCTAAGGAAGAACGAAAGCTAATGAACATGAGGTTCAAAAGGCGATTGTAATTATATTTCCTACTCTTGAGTGCATGTTGTTATTGTCATTTGTGATTGCATGTGTATTCTTTTATATGCGGAAAAGAAATCCAAATGATACTAACATGAAACAAGAGATAGAGGCAAATCTTTTTACGGTTTGGAGCTATGATGGGAAAATGGTGTATGAGAGCATCATTGAAGCCTTGGAGAACTTCGACCCGAAATATATTATTGGAGTTGGTGGATATGGAACTATTTATAAAGCAGACTTGTTAACGGAAGTTGTTGTTGTGAAAAAAATTCACACACCAGAAGATGAAGATGATGAGATGCAAGATCTAAAGAGTTTTGAGAATGAGATTCGAACGTTGACAGAAATACGCCATCAAAACATCGTCAAGCTCTATGGATTTTGGTCATACCCACGACACTCATTTTTGGTATATGAGTTCTTAGCAGGAGGCAGTTTAAGGGTGAGGGTCATCAAAGGCATTGCAAATGCCTTGGCCTACATGCACCATGATTGCTCACAACCAATTATCCATAGGGATTTGTTGGGCAACAATGTCTTATTGGATTCAGATTGGGTTGCTCATGTATCTGATTTTGACACTGCAAGGCTATTAAAACCAGACTCATCCAACTGGACTTCGTTCACTGGAACATTAGGATACATTGCTCCAGGTATTCTGAAATAAGCATGTGTAATTATAGCAAAATCCGTAACTTGCAATAAATTATAATAATAAGCTTTTTCTTTTGCAGAACTTGCATACACGATGGAAGTGAACGAGAAATGTGGTGTTTACAACTTTGGGGTTCTAACACTGGAAGTTCTAATGGGACAACATCCAGGAGATTTCATCTTTTCATCGTCGAATATGAAGGTATCTCTAACTGAAGTTCTGAACCAATGCCTTCAGTCACCGGTGAAACGAATTACTGAACAAGTGAAATTACTTGTTGAGGTAGCATTTTCATGTTTAAATGAGAGTCCACATGCTAGGCCATCAATGTGGGATGTTGCTCGTGGATTGCCCATTGAGAAAGGTGATACCAAAAGGTTCAGGCCGACTTCCACCTAAACCTTGAAGAGAAGTCTTTGATTTAGTTCAAAATACAATTGTGTTTATATTCATTTTGGGTTAAGCTTCATGATTTGTTGTTACATGCATGTAATATATTCTATGTTTTTTTAATTCAAGTATTGGGAGTCCATATATACTAGCCGAAATGTTAACTTGATACCTAGGGGTGTTACATATTCTAAACTTATAATACAATTAGATACCAACCAATAAAAAATCATACTAAGAACTTAACATACCTTGATTTCAATGATGATTTAAAAATATTTAAACAAGTTTCAATCATCAATATCCTCATAATTTCAAGCCTATAAAGGAATTTTCAAACACAATGATTGAAATATTGACCTAAATTGGTATTTCAACTTGGAGAACTTCGACCCGAAATATATTATTGGAGTTGGTGGATATGGAACTATTTACAAAGCAGACTTGTTAACGGAAGTTGTTGTGAAAAAAATTCACACACCAGAAGATGATGAGATGCAAGATCTAAAGAGTTTTGAGAATGAGATTCGAACGTTGACAGAAATACGCCATCAAAACATCGTCAAGCTCTATGGATTTTGGTCATACCCACGACACTCATTTTTGGTATATGAGTTCTTAGCAGGAGGCAGTTTAAGGGTGAGGGTCATCAAAGGCATTGCAAATGCCTTGACCTACATGCACCATGAATGCTCACAACCAATTATCCATAGGGATTTGTTGGGCAACAATGTCTTATTGGATTTAGATTTGGTTGCTCATGTATCTGATTTTGACACTGCAAGGCTATTAAAACCAGACTCATCCAACTGGACTTCGTTCACTGGAACATTAGGATACATTGCTCCAGGTATTCTGAAATAAGCATGTGTAATTATAGCAAAATCCGTAACTTGCAATAAATTATAATAATAAGCTTTTTCTTTTGCAGAACTTGCATACACGATGGAAGTGAACGAGAAATGTGGTGTTTACAACTTTGGGGTTCTAACACTGGAAGTTCTAATGGGACAACATCCAGGAGATTTCATCTTTTCATCGTCGAATATGAAGGTATCTCTAACTGAAGTTCTGAACCAACGCCTTCAGTCACCGGTGAAACGAATTACTGAACAAGTGAAATTACTTGTTGAGGTAGCATTTTCATGTTTAAATGAGAGTCCACATGCTAGGCCATCAATGTGGGATGTTGCTCGTGGATTGCCCATTGAGAAAGGTGATACCAAAAGGTTCAGGCCGACTTCCACCTAAACCTTGAAGAGAAGTCTTTGATTTAGTTCAAAATACAATTGTGTTTATATTCATTTTGGGTTAAGCTTCATGATTTGTTGTTACATGCATGTAATATATTCTATGTTTTTTTAATTCAAGTATTGGGAGTCCATATATACTAGCCGAAATGTTAACTTGATACCTAGGGGTGTTACATATTCTAAACTTATAACACAATTAGATACCAACCAATAAAAAATCATACTAAGAACTTAACATACCTTGATTTCAATGATGATTTAAAAATATTTAAACAAGTTTCAATCATCAATATCCTCAGAATTTCAAGCCTATAAAGGAATTTTCAAACACAATGATTGAAATATTGACCTAAATTGGTATTTCAACTTGTCATGTCATGTCCTGTCCCGTCCAGTCCCGTCCTACTCTCTTGTCCTGTCCAGTACTGTCCAGTTCTGTCCTGTCCAGTCATGTCCTGTCCTGTCCAGTCATGTCTCATCATGTCTGCGTACCAAACGCTACCTAAGGCAACGAGCTATCGACGAATATGCAAGCATATATTTTCATGCTTGTTTAAGTAACAACAATGAGAATCCCCAATATCATGCTAAGAGTGGCCAAAATTTCCAGAAATTTCCAAAGGGCAGAATGAGGACTTTTTAATTTTTAGCACATCAAGTTCAAAACAATATTTTAAATTACAGAATCAAAACTATATTGAAAAATCTTTTTTACAACCAATCTGAAAACAAAGAATCATCCTTGAAGGAGAATTTCCCTTGCAATTACAGTGTAACGGATGTCTGAATAATTCTTATCACAATCCTTTCTCATAGCGAAAGTATTTACGGGTTCAATGGGAAAATATGTTGGTTACACAAAACAATTAGAGGCTTTCAATTAATCCTTTTCAAGGAATTAGACGGTCTTCTAAACAAGCCTTTTATTTGGTAGGTAACATCGATGAACATAGACACGGAGAGCAATTTGAATAAATGACCTTAAATCTTCGGGATTCAGAAGTGAAATAAATCATTTTTATACTAATAGTGGACATATTGATTTAGAGGGTTGCTATTTGCATCCCCTTTACTCACATAAATATAGTGGATCCCACCACTGGGACCCACCTGTGCACTCACATCACTTACTCCCACTTTCATACAAGGGGGTCCAAATAGAATTCACCTTGACTTATTACCAAATCACACTCCTACTGTCACGACAATAGATATAGATTGCTTAATTTTGTACATGCTGTTTTATTTTGTAATTATTTCTACCATTAAGAAAACAAGAGAAAACTAAAATAATAGAATACTCATTCTACGAATTCACTCTCTTAGCCATTAGGAAGGATTTCATCTCATAATTATCCATGACTGTTTTTGTCTCTAGCATGACCTCTTAATGGAATATGGAGGGAAGTAGGGTAAGGTTTTAGTCCACAAAAATGGTATCGTATGCAATTATTTACTGGGTAAGTGCTAACTGTGGTAAAAGATGACGACTATCACTTACCGGGTAAGACTCTCATCCTTGCCTTCACTCTTACCAGGGTTAGATTCTTGAACCTTGCCATATGCTTCCAGTAAGGTAACATGCTTGGTAAATGCTTACCCAGGCAAGTATTTAGTAACACCCCTTAATGATAGGAGTGGTTAATCATGTCGTGTTCGGGTTGACGGGTCGGAAAGCATCAACCCGGACACGACTCGTTTAACTAATCGTGTCGAAATCTTCAACCCTAACTCGTGACAGATCGTGTCGCGAGTTAGGGGTTGACGGGTCAGATTCGAGTTGGCGGGTTATAAACGGGTTGGCACGTCAAAGTTATGAAAGCAAAGTCCAAAATATACAACCAAATTACTAAAGTTCAAAAACAACCAAGTTCAAAGTCCAACATAGGGCAAATCAGGCTGGGCACTCTATTGAAAATCAAAAATCAAAGACTGAAAGTTTTATTTTTGTTATATAAAATATAAAAAAAAAATAATCAAAAGATAAACGAGTTGATCCGCGAACCCAATTACCAACCCGAACACGACCCGCGAAATAAACGAGTTGGTAGGTCAGAAATCTCAACCCAAAACCTTTCTATATTCATCTCGTATTTGTGTCGTGTCGGAAATTACCACCCCCACTTAATGATTGTTTTCTAAACAATTGCACTTCTAACATGCATATTGGTTTTTGCAACAAAAGTATTATTTAAAAGCACCCCCAAGTAGAAACTTGTAAACTTAAGGGTTAGTTTTGCAAATTATGTTTTCTTGTGGTCAAAGATACATACATAATTTTACATATCCATGGTCTTCAATGCACTTAAACACATCTTACGGTATTTAAAAGGTACCTTGTCTCATGGTCTTCACATTAAAGCATTAGCCGTTGATCGCTTGGTTGCTTATTTAGATGCTGACTGGGCAAGGTGTCCTAATACTCGTCGGTCCACCTCAGGGTTTTGTGTCTATCTGGGTGACAATCTCATCTCTTGGTCCTCCAAACGCTAGCATGTTGTTTCCCGTTCTAGTGCCGAGGCCGAGTACCGGGGGATAGCCAATGTAGTTGCTGAAGCTGCTTGGTTACGAAATCTCCTGTCAGGATCAAACAACAAGAACACACAGAAAACTAAATTATTGTGGGGTTTACTGTAAGAGCATGTGAGATGTTGGAGTTCGCCAAGAAGTCCACAATGTCCTCAAACCCTTCTGAGAGCTCGTCTTTCACCAGATACGCAACCTTGTTGTGATCATCAATAAACTCAAGAGAATCCATTAGTAATATCAGTGAAGAATGCAAGAGAATCAAGAACAGGAATCAAGAAATCACTAAGAGTGCACAAGAATCGCAAGCGTTTGCAGAGAAAAAGGCTGTTGCAAAATAGCCGTTTGAATAAAGTGGCGCTTGGTTAGGGCTTAAATAGGTTTGCAAACACATCAAGCAGGGCTAACTACCACTAGCAGAGGTAAATAGAAGCAGGGTTAAAAATAGCCTAGCAGTGGTAAATCGCAAAGAAAGCAGGGGTAAGTTAGGTCTAGCAGTGATAACATACAAGCAGGGATAATTTACACCTAGCAGGGGTAACTGCTAAGAAGCAGTGGAAACTCTAACTAGCAGAGGAAACTCTTAACTAGCAGAGGAAACGCTAACTAGCAGAGGAAACTCTAACTAGCAGGAGTAATCAGCAGTGATAACTTTCAGCAGTGGTAATTGCCAGTTTTCATTTGCGATTGTCTTACCATCCTTGTAATCAAAGAAATATGACTCACCTCTGTTCGTTGGACTCCTGAAACACTCAACAAACATATCAGATACACCTTATACAAACTCTACAAGGAAGAACAAGAAAGATAGCTTATTCAGAGTTAATCATGCCCACACTTGTAATTAAAATTTTGAATCTGCCAACATCAAATGCTTTTGTAAAAAGATATGCATATTGGTAATCAGTGTGAACCTTTAAAACCTGAATTAGCTTCTTTTCATTGGAGTCCCTTATAAAGTGAAACTTGATTTCTATGTGCTTTGTTTTAGAGTGCTTAACAGGATTGTTAACAATGCTAATAGCACTATTATTGTCAATGTACAAGGGGGTGTTCAAGAAGGTGATACCATAGTCCAACATTTGATTTTGAATCCAAAGAACCTGTGAACAGCACTGTGCTGCAGCCACATATTCTGCTTCTGTTGTTAATTGTGAGACTGTGGTTTGCTTCTTGCACTGCCAAGATACCAATCTGTTCCCCAAAAACTGACATCCTCCTGATGTAGACTTTCTATCTAGGCTTGCCCCTCCATAATCACTGTCAGTGTATGCCAATAACTCAAAGGGAGAATCAAATGGATACCACAACCCAAGTCTGGGTTGGCCTTTAAGATACTTGAAGATTCTCTTAATTGCTTGTAGATGAGAGTCCTTGGGCCTTACTTGAAACCTAGCACACACACAAACAGCAAACATAATGTCAGGTCTAGAAGCAGTTAAGTACATGAGAGAGCCTATCATAGATCTATATTGATGAAGATCCACTTCCTCCCCCTCAAGGTCTGCTGTCAGTTGCTTGTGTGTTTCCATGGGAGTTGAGGCTGGTTTGGTGTCCTGAAACCCAAACTTTGTGAGCATATCTTTGACATATTTGGACTGGTTGATCAGAATTCCATCTTCCTTTTGTGTGACCTGTAGTCCAAGAAAGAATGTCAATTCTCCCATGGAACTCATCTTGAACTTTTTGTGCATCAGTTCTTCAAAGTCTCTACACATCTTATCCTTGGTGGAACCAAAGATAATATCATCTACATAGATTTGCACCAAAAGTAGATCTTTCCCTTCTTTCCTGATAAACAAAGTTTTGTCTATCACCCCTCTTTCAAACTTGTTGTCCAAGAGATAGGTAGACAGAGTGTCATACCATGCCCTTGGAGCTTGATGAAGCCCATACAATGCTTTTCTCAACTTGTACACCTTTTCAGGATACTTAGGGTCTTCAAATCCTGGAGGTTGGCAAACATAGACTTCTTCATCAATAGTCCCATACAGGAAGGCACTCTTTACATCCATCTGGTAGACCTTGAATCTCTTGGAGGATGCAAATGCCAGAAAAAGTCTAATTGCTTCAATTCTTGCAACTGGAGCAAAGACATCATCGTAGTCTATTCCTTCTTCTTGTGTGTAGCCCTGAGCCACTAGCCTGGCCTTGTTCTTGATGACAATTCCTCTTTCATCCTTCTTGTTTCTGAAAATCCATCTTGTTCCAATAGCTCTATGACCACTAGGCAAGTCCACCAAGTCCCACACATGTTGCAAGACAAACTGAAGTAGTTCCTCTTGCATAGCCTCTATCCATCTTGGATCTTTCATGGCATCAAACACCTTCTTTGGTTCATTCTGGGAAAGAAAACATGAGAACATCCCAGAATGAGGATTCACATATCCTGCTTCTCTGCTTTGCTTCCTTGTAATCATAGGAGAGGCCACATCTCCAATCACTTGAGAAGTAGGGTGATTCTTTTGAGTTCTTGTCAGGTGTAGGGGTTCTTCAGACAAAGTGTCCCCTAAATTTGAGCCATCTGGATCAGATTCTATTGGATTTGGTTGAGTTATCTCACTTGCATCTGCAAACTCACTTTCCACATTGCTTTCAGGCTGTGGATTTTCTCCAGTCTCTTTCTCACCTTCTTGTTGCTCTGAAGCATCCTCTTGTACTTCAGATGCTGAATCTTTCTCTTCTAAACTGTTGGAAGGTGGAGGAAACAGAACAAAATGTGCATCTGTCTCCTTATCTTCAGAAGTAGGACCTGTATCAACTGCATTGCTCATGTTCAAAGAGTTAGTGAGTGAATCAATGTCAAATAACCATTCAGGACCAGTCCCATTCACATTAGGAGTGTGTTCATTGAATTTGACATTGTCACTTTCCTCAATTGTTCTAGAAATAGCATTGAATACTCTAACTGCTTTGCTTTGTGTTGAGTATCCTACAAAGAAACCATCATCTGCTTTGCTTTCAAACTTCCCTAGGTGAGTTTTAGTATTTAAGATAGTACAAGGACACCCAAACGGTACAAAGAAACCTATGAAGGGCTTTTTGTTTTTGAAAAGTTCATAAGGTGTTTTTCCCTTGGACTTGACTACATGAACCCTGTTTTGCACATAGCAGGCAGTGTTAACTGCTTCTGCCCAAAAAGTGATTGGTAATTTAGAATCTGCTAACATGGTTCTTGCAGCCTCAATCAGTGTCCTATTTCTCCTCTCAGTAACTCCATTCTGTTGAAGAGTTCTAGGAGCACTGAATTGTCTTTCAATACCTTTTTCTTCACAAAAAGAGTTCAAATCAGCATTCTTAAATTCAGTCCCATTGTCTGATCTAATGACTTTTACCCTTAGGTTCACTTGATTCCCAATTCTTTTCACAAAGGGTTTGATCAATCCACTTGTCTCATCCTTTGTTCTTAGAAAGAAAACCCATGTAAACCTAGAATAATCATCAATTATCACAAGACAATATGATTTCTTGCCTATACTCATCACATTGGTAGGTCCAAACAAATCCATATGTAAAATTTGAAGAGGAGCAGAGATAGTGTTTATTGACTTTGATTTGTGAGAAGCCTTGTGTTGCTTATCTTTAAGGCATGCCACACAGTTATTATCAAGTGTGAACTCTTTTGAGGGAAGACCTCTGACTAATTGATTTTTAACAAGTAAATTCATGGTCTTAATGTTCATGTGACCCATCCTCTATGCCAAAGAGAGGATTCAGTCACTGAAGCTTTTGAAAACAAACAGTTCACAACTTCTGATGGCATTCCATTCAAGTCCAGACAATAAACGTTATCTTTCCTGGGAGTTCTCAATAAAACTAAACTCTCATCAACTACAAACTTGGGAGAAAGTATCATGCACTCTGTATCACTGAACAGAGTGAAGAACTTCTTATCACACACCTGAGACACACTCATCGGGTTGTATTTGAGTTGGTCCACATAGTATACATCTTCTAAGGTTAACTTACCTCCTGTAACCTTACCTTTACCTGTAACCTTACCTCCTCTTGGATTATCTCCAAAGGCAACATATCCTCCATTGAATCTAATGAAATCTTCAAGAAAGGATCTATTGCCTGTCATGTGCCTTGAGCAACCACTATCCACATGCCATAAGTTCTCATTCCTGTCTGGGTTGCCCTGCACATAAAGGAAATAGGTTAGTTTCTTGAGGGAACCCAAGCCAAGATGGTCTTGGGTTCACCTTTATCATTAACATAATTGACCTCTGTCAATCTGTTGAGCTTCAAAAGATAATCTTTGTTTGGGATCTCATGACTGGAATATTTGGTTATAATGGGTTTTCTTATTGAAGGTTTAGCAGTAGAAGCAGTGTTTGGGTTACCACTGCTGTTATTACTAGCAGCAGTGTTAACATTTATTTCTTTGAAATTTTTACCACTGCTATCACAGGCAACACTGTCAATACCACTACTTGTAGAAGCAGTAGTATTGTTTGGTGAGGCTTTTGGTACCCATTTAGTAACCATCTTAAGGCTGCTCGCACCGCCGCTGCGGTTCGCAGCGGGTTTGATTTGGGTTAAGCCAGCGGGTTTGATGGCTTGGGTGCGCCACTTCTTGAAGCCGGCGGGTTGGAGGTCATACGGGTTGGGAGAGCCGTTGTCAAACGGCTCTCCAACGGTCCAATATTTTTTTTTTACTTTTTTTACTTTTTTTTTCAATTTTTACTCCCTATAAATACTCATTTAACCCAACTTCTTTTTTCACACAAACAACCTTCAATTCTTCAACTCTTTTTTCACACAAACAACCTCCAATTCTTCAAACCTCTCACTCTTCAAACGATGAATCCAAACGATCGAAACCTCGGATCTTCATCACGGCGCGCGAAATGTAAACGTCGGGCGGAACCCGAGACCCCTTCGAAGCCCTCTTTCAAAGTCGACGTTACGCATACCGGGTTCCCTCCAGAATATCCACCCGATTACAATCTCGACATTTGGCCGAAAGGTTTTTCGATCACAATTACTCATCCTCAAGTTCCTCAACCCGGGAGCTCTTCACAACCCAATCAACCCGGGAGCTCTTCACAAGCTCCTCAACCGTTTCCTTATCAATCGTTTCCTTATCAATCGTTTCCTTATCAACCGTTTCCTCCACAATTTCCTCCAATGGATTTTGGTTCTCCTTATCAACCACAATTTGTACCCGGTTACCAACCCAATTACCAACCCGTAAAAGAGGAAGACACTTCCGATGAGGAAGAACTTTCACCAACGACCCAACAAGAGAAAGACATTATGTTTTTGACCACCTCGCACGGCCATCTCCGGGGTAAAAAGCTTCGATACTATCAAACGAAAAGACGAGATCAAAAAAAATATGGCTTGTAATTTTTAGTTTATTTAATGTTTTAGTTTATTTAATGTTTTAGTTTATTTTAATTAATTATGTAATTTTAATTTTTAGTTAATTAATTATTAATCTTATTATTATTATATGAAATAAATGAAATAAATAAAATAAATTGAAAATAGAGTGGGTTGGGAGGGTTGGGTGTGTGGTGTAGAGGGTTATGGGAGGGTAAAGTGAGGGTTGACCAAAAGCTGATGTGGAAGCTGATGTGGCATTCAAAAAGTGAGTGGGTTGAGAGGGTTGGAGAGCATGGGTGCGAGTAGCCTAACAGTCTTCTTTTCAACCTTTTTCTTTTGAACTATGACTTTCTTTTTAGGTTGACTTTTCTTATGTTGAACCATTTGCTCCTTGACAAAAGGTTTTGGAACAGACCATCTGCTATTATACTCTGTCCTCCTGGTTTGGAACTGCTTTTGATTCTGAAAATTCACGCTTTGATTTTGAAAATTAAACCTTTGATTAAAAGGGTTATAATAGCAGTCCTTGGCCAGATGGTTAAGCTTACAGCATATAAAACAGGGTTTTGGCTTGTTAATCTTCTTCAGATCAACACCATGAGTTTGAGCCCATTGGTTGTTCCAATTCCTTTTGTTTCCTCTGAACTTAGCATTTGATTGAGGCTGATTAGAAGTACCAGGATCACTGTCATTCCTATAAGTTGAATTACCAACTTTTGCAGGTTCCTGGTCAATTACTTTTTCCTTCCCTTTCCTAGAAGTAACTGCTTTCTTACTAGGCACATAGGGCATACCTCCCTTTTCATTTGTGAGGATGTGGTTTTCCTCATGGATGTTCCCTTGAGGTTTATCCTTGATCTCACTTTCTTCCTCATCATCACTGCTTGAAGGATCTACTCTACTAACTCTCTCCTTAATGTCCTCTCTGTTCAAGTGATCTAAGATATCAGAGGTAGGGGGAATGTAGGTATGATTGCGGGGAGGAGGAGTATTGTGATACCCTATCCCTCTTTTGAGTTCATCATGAATTTGAGCCTTTAGAATTTCTTCCAAGGCTTTAGAGGACTTAGTGAATTTATCAAGGTCTTCCTTAGCTTTTTCTAGTTCCTTCTTAACTGATTCTAACTCCTCACTTGAGTTCACCAGTTTCTTCTCAAACTCCTTTTTCTCCCACTTCCAGTAGTTGTAGTCATACTCAAACTGGAGTTCATTCTCTTTGTAGGACTTAATTTGGTCCTCTAGGTTTTCAATAACTATCCTATACTCTCTCCTATCAATCTCCATGCTTTTAATGGTATCACTCATGGTCTGATTGTGATCCCTATACTTTTTAACAGTCTCAATGCAAGAATCAGAACACAGTTTAGAGGATACCTCATTTGGAAGTTCAGGTTCAGTGATCTTAGCCATCAATGCATGATTTTGAATGGCTTCTTCAGCTTGATCACTCCAGTCAAATCCCATGCCTTCTTGGGACACCAAAGCTTGAGAGGAGTTGGAGTTGTTTCCTCTGTTGGGTCCGGGAGGATAGGATTGTCCTCCAGAGTTAGCTTGTTGATGAGTGCTACTTCCTTTGCATTCCCTGGCAAAGTGACCAGGTTCATTACATTTGTAGCACCTGACCTTGGATTTGTCAAATCCAGCAAGATCTTCTCTCTTGGCATCAAAGTTGTTTCTGCCAGTCCTTCTTATAAATCTCTTCATCCTCATGGTAAGCATGGCCATCTGCCACTTGATGTCCATCTCTTCAAGATCATCTGCATTAATTTGTTCAAGATCATCATTAATTAATGGTGATCTGACATGATTAGCAAGGAAAGCTTCCAGGACTGCATCTCCACTAGAATCCTGTGACAAAGAAGATTTATCATTAGAATTGTCAAGATTAATACTAGCACTGTTAATATTAGAAGAATTAATATTAGCAGAGTTAATATTAGAAGAAGAAGAAGGATTCTCAGAAGTGTAAAGAGCCATGGTATGTGAGTATCCAGAGGGTCTTCTTTTGGCCTCCACTTCTGATTCAAAGATCCTCAGATCATTGTATAGGTCTTCAAGCTCGTTATCTTCCAGATCATCTCCTTACCTGAAGGACACAGTGTACATAGTCCATTCCTCATTTAGTGATCTGAGAAATTTCCTATTTACTTCATCCTTCTCCATCTTCACATCCACATTGGCAAGTTCTCCAATCAATTTGTTGAACCTGTCAAAAGTTTGAGTCATTGACTCATTCTTAGTAGAAGTGAAATTCTCATACTGTTGTTTCAATAATGCTTTTTGGTTCCTCTTGGAACTTTTGGTTCCTGAGAATCTCTTCTCTAAAGCAATCCATAGGGATTTTGCATCTGGGCAGGTACAGAATTGATGTTGGTACTTATTAGGAATAGCCAACAACAAGGTACTCAAGGCTTTCATCTCAGTCTGCTTCCTCTTCTTATCTGCATCATATTTTGGGGGTGCTCCAGCAACTGCAGCTTCAGGAATACTAGGCCCATGTTCCACTACCTCCCATAGAGCATAATCAGTGAGAAGCATGTATTGCTTAATGCGGATTTTCCACATCTCAAACTCATTGGGTTTGAGCATGGGGACCTTGGACACAAGAACAGAATCCTGGGAATCCATTGATCTAAGAGTGTTCTGAATAACACAGGCTCTGATACCACTTGTCAGGATCAAACAACAAGAACACACAGAAAACTAAACTAAAGTGTTTTGCGGAATAAACAATTTAGATTAAAACTTAATCAATGAATTCTTATTGAAACTGAATGATTACAACCAAAAGCCCCAATCTAATTTGAACAGACTCAAACTAGACGTGCAACACTTCTCTATTGCAGGGATCAAGTATGACCTTGAGGCTTCTAATTCTCACAAACAATCTCTCTCAAAAGTTCTCAAACACTACCGTGCCTTAGACTGCTAAACAAAGATAACTATATACTAGATACAATACAATGAGATAAGGAAACAATATAGTAAATCTACTAGATCTTCAATTATCTTCTAAAACTTCTCCTAGATCTTCGCAATCTTTACTTTATCTTCAACCAGCATCCTTTCCTTATCGCATCTCTTTGAGCAGTGGTAAATCAAAAGCAGAGTTAACTTGAACAACTAGCAGAGTTAAGTTGTTCCAGCAGAGTTAACTTTGACTAGCAGTGTTAACGGCAGAGTTAACCACTTTCTTCTTCTAGCAGTCTTCACTTTCAAGGTAGCAGAGTTAACTCAGCAGGATTAATCTTTGAGGTAGCAGAGTTAACTCACTTTCTTCATCAGCACGGGTATTCAGCAGAGGTAACACTCATCTTCAGTTTCAGCAGGGTTAAATTTGCAACTTCAAATCCCAACATCTCCTGCTCGAGTTGTCTTGTCCTCTCTCTCGTGCCACTTTGTCTTTTGTGATAATGTCAGTGCCATGTATCTAGCATCTAACCCTGTTCAGCACCAGAGAACCAAACATGTGGAAATTGACTTACATTTTGTTAGAGCGTGTTGCGATTGGTCATGTGCGGGTTTTGCATGTTCCATCCGCTTATCAGTATACAAATATTTTTACAAAGTCTAGTTTGTTTCTTGATTTTAGAGATAGTTTGAACATTCGTGTACCCCTTGATCAAACTACAGGGTGTGTTTAAATATTTGTATAGTTTGGGGACCCCTTTGTAACTTCTGTGTTTATATATTGTTGTTAATACACGCAACCCTAATCACGGGTTTCCACACTTTCTCACAAAACGATATCTAAGTAATAGAAATCTAGTCTAAAGATAACATCAGGAAAAGAGAACCAAAAGAAAATTACTTTGATTAATCATTAGAAAAAGCATCATAAATAAAAAAGGACCCCTAAAATCGACGTAGTTGAATCATGTTACTCTACTAGTTATCTATGTATTTAGAACATAATGTTATTAAAAACTTAGGGTACACAATAAATATCTAAGAAAAAACGAATAGTATGAACCAAAGACATTGAAACACAACATCATGCATTAGGTTTTTGTTAATTTTTAAAGAAGATTTCAAACCCAGTATCATACAAACAATTTCATAAGCAACAATATAAAATTGATCCAAGAATAGAAATAGCATAAAATCAAATGTTGACCATGACATAAAAGAAGACATTTTTAATTCAAGGATCTTCAAAGTGTTGATTGCATTGAAAAGAATAGTGGAGAAAAAGAGTGAGAACAACTTAGAGCTACTTTAATATAAAAGAACGAGAGGCAAGGGGATACACTCCAAAAAACTGCCCCAATGAAAGATGAAATCCAGGTTTTAGGTTTGATTCAACTGTAAAAAAAGGTTGGATGTATCGTTCTCTCCAAAAAAATAAAATTTAGGAGTTTCGACACTCAATGTTTTTAGATAACATTTTGCTTCAAAAACCATCATCACACTTCAAAAATTGGAGCGCAATTGTTTAGGATGTGTTTACTTCTTAAAAATTGGAGCGACCACCGCCACCGCCGCCACCGGTGGAATATTTGAAAATATGAAAAATGCACAACTAAACGAGTTTTCTAGTTTTCTAAAAATATGTCCAAATCCTATGTTCATTCAATTATAAGTCGAAACGAATCAAAAACCGTGTTACAAAAATATGTCAACTGTTATTAATTTACAGTTTTTACTCGTTACCATTGACATGAATCAGATTAGAGAGGGAATCAAAATTTTCGTGATTGCTTAGACGTGACGGATAGTGAAGCTCGTGTGAGTTCGAATGTTCAATTAAATCCTCCGTGTTTGAAGCTTGTTGATAAACCTGGTGAAGCTCATTTCTCCAGCAACGATTAAGCATATCACATACGTTTAAATTACTTTCCGAGATAATTGCCGTACAAAATGGTTGTCAAAAACATTTTATGAATCGAAATCCTGACTTACCGTAACATGTACGTGTTACGTACATGCGATTCTTTTCACAAAGTTTATTGATCCAAATTATTATTTAGGTGGTTTCTATGAATGTATTTAAGTAAAAAAGTATATTGTTCATGGACCTAAAATCACATAATTTGGAACTTGATAGTTTTAGTTTGTTTCTATTTTCATGGTTAGTCTAGTCTTGCAGCATATCTCACTCTCACTGCAACAGAGTAAGATTTAATTTTAAAAATGTTTAAATGTCTTAATACAATATAATGATATATTATAAGAGTTCGATTTATATAGCATAACAATTACATGCCGTATTAATTTAAAGATGAGCGATAAGTTTATGGAACCGTTTTAATTAAATGTCTAAAACAAAATTAAAGTGTCACAATTGAGTGTTTTATAAGACGCTATTTATAAGACCTAACACAAAAGCGTCCTATCTAAAGATGTTGTAATAAGTGTATTGAACACTTTTAGGCGTCGTAACAAATTTTTTAGAACATTTAAAAAAACGTCGTATTAGCTAAATTTATAGGACGCTTTTGAGAAGTGTCCTATAAACTTTATAGGACACTTTGAAAAGTGTCCTATAAAGTTTATAGAACACTTCTCAAAAGGGTTTTATATAATTAGCTAATACGACGTTTTTTTGGAAATGTCTTAAAAAACTTGTTACGACGCCCAAAAGCGTGCCTTTAGATAGAACGCTTTTGTGATTGGTTCTATAAATTAGCATCCTATATATAAAAGATTCTATTAGGACGCTCTTTTTTTATTTAGGCGTCCTATAAAATCATGTTTATTGTAGTAGTATGCTCCATGTGAAAGAAAAAAAAGGCATTGTTCCATGTTCACTCACAGGTACATTTACATTTGGTTTGTATGATGAATTAATTGACTTGTATTGACTATTGACTTTGACTTGCACCATTTGAAAGTTTGTGGAGTTTTCGGTGTGTTGTGCATGTTTTTCTTTTCCGTCGTGATTTATGTTTGTATGTAAAGTCTTGATGTCGTGGTTGTTGTCTACTATCAACTAACACTCTTCCTATGAAATAACAATAAATTTGGTCATTGTTGTTAGACTCGGTAAACAATGACACAATATGATAAAGTGACACGATTTAAACAGGGTTGGGTAACAGATTTCAACCTGTTTAAATAACAGGTTGACACAACACGACGAGAAAATTTTACAGGTAAGTTCAGGGACAAACATATTAATTAAATTGAAAATGACTTGACTAACCCGTTTATACATATATTTGTGTGTGTGTGTGTCTATATATATGTCTATATATATATAGTTTCTTTTTACTTTTTTTAACTGGGACTATGTTATCTTTTGGGCAGTTTGGCTACATAAATTAGAAACCCAAAAGGCAATTAAAAGTCTAAAACTCTAAAATGTAAATCGTTTAACATTAGTCAATTAACCTGTCAACAAGTGTATTGCTAAGAGTTACCCGGTTCCAGTTTTTTTCCGTCTTATTCGGATTTTTGATGTTAATGGATTGGTATGAACTTATATATAAGTTTGAATTATATAATTTTGATTTGTATTTTTTTTTGAATTTTTGATTTTTGATTTTTAATTTTATAAATGTTAAATTGGTTAAAAAATGGATCATGTTAGGGTTGTGATTCCTGACCTCTTTATTAAACGGGTCGGGTTAGGTTCAAACACTCTCAACCTGTTTAAGTTTGAACACGACATGAATTTGACACGACACATTTATCAGGTTTAATTGTGGTTGCCATTTTTCTTCAATTTTGGGCGATCCTTCAAACTAACTTATGTTAAGTAGATTCATAAGCTAAATAGTATTTTCATTTTTTAATACTTCTTTAATTTTTAATTATAAAAAATTAAAAAAAAAACACTACTATGTAAAATCTAATATAAACCCCTAAATATAACCACGTCAATAAAAAACCGAGAATTTTTTGTTACATATGGAGGAAATTGGCAATGGTGATCAAACCCAGCCCCACAATTTGCCTTCTACCCATCTCTCTCCATTTTTTACAAAATATTTACTATAGGTCCGTTAAAATCGATCCGTTTTTAACGGAGCCAATTAAAAACAAGAATCAAATGGTCAGGTTAGCTAAAAAACGAACCCAAATCAGCTAAAAAGTAATATCTTTTTTCACATATGCAAAAAAACGAACCCATGGCGGAGACGTACGGAGTTATTAATAATTACAAGAATTAAGCAAATGTTTTTGTTCACGCTTTCACATGGGCAATATGGACAATTGTTTTGGTGTGGGTCACTTTTGCATATGTAAGTCAAAAGCGCATGACTTTGTGCATGAACATGTTAAGTGTGTGTGAGAGAGAGAATGGGTCACTACCCTTTCATTTCATTTGTGCATGAACACGAAGTTATAGAATATTGCTTTCATTTCTTTTCATTAGGTTCGTTAATTTTGGTCCGTTATAGCATACCTAACCCAATTTAAGGGGCATAGTTGGTATTTTATATAAGTAGGAAAAAAAATCGGTAGGTGGCCAAGTGAAGGGTTGCTTTTGATAATTACGACCAATTTCTCTACATATCGAAATCATGTTTGTTCTCGTGTAATAAATGGGGAGGTGAATTTTGTATCGAGAACAATACTTATTTCTTAGCTAAAACCTACCATGATTTAAACCCAACAGGCAACATGGTACGATTTGTTGGGTTAAATCAGGTTGACGTGCTTTTTCGATTTCCAAAATATTGGCGTCTCATTTCAAAACTCACTTTTTCCATTTTTTTCATTTTATTAATGGGAAATCGGTCAAAAAAGCCAAAATACAATGTTATTTTCATCTCCTACCCATTCCTCTTCCAAATTACGAAAATAACCATTAGCTCCGTAATTTAGGACCGTAATTATGGAACTGGACTAATTTTGTATAAGAAATTGAAGATCAAAAGTTGGGTCCATAGGTCATAGGTGGCTCCTCAATTACGGACGTGGCTCCTCAATTACGGGCCCAACTCCTCAATTAAGTCCCGTAATTGAGGAGCCACGCAGGGGTGAGCATAAAAAGCGGGTACCCGCTTTTGGAACCGGAACCGGTGTTAGTGGTTCCGGTTCCGGTTCCTAAAATAGGGAACCGGTCAAAACTGGTTCCGGTTCCGGTTCTCAAAATTTTGGAACCGTTACCCGGCGGGTACCCGGTACTTTTAAATATATATATTTTTTATATTTTAAATAGATTACTTTCTTTGGCCATAACTTAGATCTTTTATGAACTTATTTTTTTCGTGTCTTATTACGTGTTTGACGACTTGACATGAAGTATTATCGAAGTCATTTTGCCTCAAGATTCAAGACTCATGTTTTATTTCGCTATTTTTTGTATTTATTCTTAAGACTTTACGTGTAGTTTTTACCGGATTATTATGTTTTTAAGTTGGTACTTTATATTTTGTCATATTTATTCATTAAACTTGGGGTATTATTACATTTATAATGTAAATGATTGAAAAAAAAATAAAAAATAGGTCACCGGGTACCCGGTATCGGAACCGGTTCCCGGCGGTTCCGGGACCGGTTCCAAAAAATTAAGAACCGCTCTAACCGGTTCTGGTTCCTTTATTCCAGGAACCGCCGGTTCCGGTTCCATAAAAAAAGTCGGGTACCCGGTTATGCTCACCCCTAGAGCCACGTCCGTAATTACGGTCTTAAATTGCGGAACTAATGACGATTTTTGCAATTTCGAAAAGAAATGGCTAAGGGGGCGTTTGGTTCATTTCAGGGAATGAGAATGAAAATGAAAATGGGAATGCAGGAGAATGGGAATAGGAATGAGCATTGCATTGATGCTATTTGGTTAACCCAATATAATCAATGAAAAATTGTTTCATATTAAAAAAATATGTTTTTCCAACTTGAAAATACAAAAGATGTTTCATTTAACATCAATAGATGGAACAATGTATGGAAAAAAGAACCAAGTAGAAATAAAAATTTCATTCCCCCCAATTTGGTCAGGAATGGAAATTAATGGATCTGCAGGATTGATTCCATTATATAATATCAAACCAAACTGCAGCTTTCATTATCATTCCCATTCCTGGCCCCTCAATACCCCCAACCAAACGCCCCCTAAGAAGTGAAAATGACATTATATTTTGGCTCTTTTAATCAATTTCCCTTTTATTAATGTGAAAAACTTTAAAGGTATATTTATGGATTATATGTAGGGGTGTTAGCGAGTCGAGCTTTTACGGGCTACTCGAGCTCGAGCTCGAGCTTAATAATACTCGAGCTCGAGTCGATCTCGAACATAAAATCGAGTTCGTTTAACTTAACAAGCCGAGCTTTATAACACCAATGTTCGACTCGACTCGTTCGAAAACTCGATTAAATTTTTCGAGTCGAGCCGAGCCACTCGAGCATACCTTTGTTCGAGCTAAACATTTTCATATATTTATTAATAAACAGTACACAAATATAAAAATTATCGAGCTCAAGTTGATAAACGAGTTAATCGATCCCGAGTTCGAACCTATAAACGAGCTTCGAGCTCGAGCCTGATAACTCAAAAAATATTCGAGCTCGAGCTCGAGCTCGAGCCCTACATTGAAAAAGTTAATTGAGCTCGAGTCGAGCTCAAGCCCAGTATTATTTTTTGAGCTCGGCTCGATTAACCTACTACTCGACTCGGCTCGACTCGTTAACACCCCTAATTATATGAGAAAAAAATAATAGAAGGATGACAACACTCGTTATTAATTATTTGTTTTTTTTCTGTCCAGACACATAATTGTTGGACACCCACACGTTTAAAACAACTTTTAAACAAAAAACCTAGAATTATAGAAAAAAAAATCAACAATTATGATCCAAATGAGAAATATATGTCAACAAAGAGAAAAAAAAATGTTGAGCAATGTTCCACATCGGACACAAAAGTGAACTTGTAATGTGCTTATAAGGGTCCTGGGCTACTCCACTCATAGCCAATTGGTTTTGAGTTGGAACCCCACAAATTTACATGGTATCAGAGCAAGGTTCACCCGTGGTTGGTCAAAAAGCCGCACGGACTCCACGTAACACAAAGTATCCACGTGTTAGGCTTAAAGAACACCACACGTGAGGGGGCGTGTTGAGCAATGTCCCACATCGGACACAAAGTGAACTTGTAATGTGCTTATAAGGATCCTGGGCTACTACACTCATACTCAATTGGTTTTGAGTTGGAACCCCACAAACTTAAAAGAAAACTCACAATTTTACTTTTATCATTGATGAAAAGTTAATGTAGAATTGGGTATTCAACATCGCTATAAAAAAATGTTACGGCCATCCAATTCATCAATCAACTCATTTTCAGTTTTTTTAACTCGGATTATAAGTTTCTTTTTACTTAGTAATTGAATCTCATTATTTATATTTTATGTTTTTTTTTTGTCTATTTCTTAATTTTTCAGTTGTTTTACTATAGATTGTTCCTTCATTATGTAATGAAAATTAAAGATTTCTCAACCCTTATGCATTATTTATATACTATATATATATATATATATATATATATATATATGCTCTTTGGATTTATATTATTTTAGTTTTTAAAGTTACAAATTAAATCAGCAACCACGCCACCTTCAACTTTTCTGAAATAATTTTGGTTTTCATATTTTTAAGGATACAATTATAATTAAATAGGTGCACTAATTTAACGACTCATTTTTAATTTTCTTCTTACATTGATCGAGTAAGTGGGTGCAACCGGACCCCATAGCTCTACGTAGGTCCACCCCTACAATCAATTAAGATTTTCTTTTTGATATTTGTTTCTGTAATTGCCAATAGTGATTGACGATACTATATCAACTAGGATATCTCCATCTAAAACATGTTGATCGTGTCATCGTAAATGTCAAAAGAGATATATACAATGTGTGATTATTTGCCTTCTTTTAGAAAATGAGGGTAGTAATACCAACTTATTATTGAAAAATGCTCACTGCCAGATTATTAAACTCTATCTCCTATTTATTATGTTTTTACTTATTATCTAAGTGAAGGCCGACCCTAATTATTCTATTTAAAATTTAAGTATCAAAAAATTCTAAGAAGAAAAGGAAATGATAATTAGAAAAAAGAAAAACAAAAAACAACTCCAGAATTTTGAAAACATTTAAATCATTGAAAGATGAAGACCTATAGGCCCGATAACTCTCACAATCATGTTGTATTTCATCAAACCGTGTGAAAGTGACACATATAATGAATTTAATTGGATATACATAATAACCTTTGATAAAATTGAAAGGTTTAGGGACCAAAGTGTAATATTATTTTCTTTAAGTAGGAGTAGTTCCACTCCATTAATACACATCTAGTCCATGTTTCGTAATTCTTATCTATCTCCTCTCATTTGTCAATAGCCATGTTACTATTTCATCCTATTCTGATATCTCCAATTAAACGATCTTCAATGTTCCTAGCTATTGTTGTAGTGCTCTTTTCTACTTTTAATCTTTTCAGCGTCACTTCGCTTGCAACTACTCGGCAAATTCCACTATTAACAAATGAAGCTTCGGCTCTTTTGAAATGGAAAGCCAACCTCGATAAACAAAGCCAATCAACTCTCTCGTCATGGGTTGGAAGCAATCCATGCAATGGCTGGATGGGAGTTAGTTGCAGTAACGATACCGCTACAGCAGAATTTGTTGTGACAAACATCACTCTTGATAAGTCAAGCCTAAGAGGTACACTTGGTGATCTTGATGTCGGGTCATTACCGAATTTGGAATATTTGTCCCTCGGAAGCAACTCACTCTTTGGACACATTCCTTCCAACCTTGGTAACTTGTCTCAACTTCAATTTCTTTCCCTGTCCCATAATAACTTTACGGGAGAGATTCCATCAGATATAGGAATGCTTCGTTCTTTGGTTAAACTCCATCTCTCTAATAATAATGTCATTGGTAATATCCCAAACAGTATAGGTAATTTAACAAACTTAAATGAGATTTGGTTGTCTAACAATCAACTCAGTGGCCCCATCCCACCAGAAATTGGGACGCTGAATTCCCTCAAATTTGAACAGCTTGACCTTACTTTTAATCGTCTTAGTGGAGTCATCCCCTCTTCTATAGGAAATTTAACCCGTCTCAATTACCTTTATCTATTTAATAATCAACTTTCTGGGCCAATCCCATCAGAAATTGCTAGGGCTAGGTATGTCATCCAACTCGAGGTCGGCCAGAATCAGATCAGTGGAACAATTCCGGTTTCATTCAGAAATTTCAGTTGGCTAGAAAAATTGTACTTGGGTAATAATTATCTATCTGGGTGCATTCCAGATTATTTTCCAAACTACACTCATTTAATCGAGTTGGATTTGGCTAATAACCAATTCAGTGGTTTTTTACCACCTGAATTAGGAAAGACAAGAGCCCTTGTTGTATTGTTATTGTTCATGAATCATCTTACAGGTTCTATTCCTCAAGATATGAACTTCACTAAGATGGAATTATTTGACGTAGGTGACAATATGCTCTCAGGTTCTTTGCCACAAGAAATTTGTTCCTCTGGATTGCTTATATTGTTTGTTGTGAGCGAAAATTCTTTCTCAGGCCCTGTATCAAAGAGCTTGAAAAACTGCAGCAGCTTGTCCCGAGTCCGGCTTGAAGGAAACCAACTGACCGGAAATATCTTTGAAGATTTTGGGATATATCCAAAGTTGGATTATATGGATTTGAGCTACAACAAATTTTATGGTGAGGTGTCTAGTAATTGGGGGCTTTGTTCTAATTTAACCAGTTTGAAGATGTCCAACAACAATTTGTCAGGAAAAATACCTTCGGAGCTAGGGGGAGCAACACGACTAAATGTGCTTGATCTCTCATCAAATCACTTGGTAGGTGATATCCCTAAGAGCTTTGGAAGATTAAGTTCAGTAGGAAAATTGAACTTGGACAACAATAAGCTATCTGGCACTATTCCTTCAGAATTGGGAAAATTGTACAACCTAGAAATCCTTAACTTAGCAAAAAATTCTCTTACTGGCCCAATCAACGAAAATCTAGGAGAATGTTTTAAGTTAAGGAGCTTGAATTTAAGCGGTAACAAATTTGAGGGGGTTATTCCAGTGCAAATTTCCATGTTAGACAAATTAGAATCGCTTGACCTTAGTGCAAATAATTTAATGGGGAAGTTATCGCCACAACTTGGGGGTCTAAAGTTTGTAGAAATGTTGAATCTCTCTCACAATAACTTCACAGGCTCTATTCCTTCAAGTTTCACTGGAATGGTAAGTTTAACCTCAGTTGATGTATCTTACAATCAACTAGAGGGGCCACTTCCCAAAATGCGAGCATTTGAAAAAGCTCCAATGGAGGCACTTAGAAATAACAAGCGATTATGTGGGAATGACACCGGTTTAGACTGTCCCATCAAAGGAAGAAAGAAATCTAACAAACATATGGTTCAAAAGGTGATTCGAATAATATTTCCTGCTCTTGGATGCATGTTGATGTTATCATTTGTGATTTTTGGCATACTCTTATATATGCGCAAAAGAAATCCAAATGATACAAATAGGACACAAGAGATAGAGGCAAACGTTTTTACAATCTGGAGCTATGATGGTAAAATGGTGTATGAGAGAATCATTGAAGCCTTGGAGAATTTCGACCCGAAGCATATTATCGGAGTTGGTGGATACGGTACTGTTTATAAAGCAGAAATATCAACGGAAGTTCTTGCTGTGAAAAAACTTCATGCACCAGAAGATGGCGAGATGCAAGATCTAAAAAGTTTCGAAAATGAGATCCGAGTGTTGACAAAAATACGTCATCAAAACATCGTCAAGCTCTATGGATTTTGTGCACACCTACGGCACTCGTTTTTAGTATATGAGTTCTTGGTAAGAGGGAGCTTAAAGAATGTACTGAATGACATGGAACAAGCAGTTGCATTTGATTGGAGTAAGAGGGTGAGGGTTGTTAAAGGCATTGCAAATGCCTTATCCTATATGCACCATGATTGCTTACAACCAATTATCCATAGGGATTTGTCAAGCAACAACGTCTTATTGGATTCTGATTGGGTTGCTCATGTATCTGATTTTGGCACTGCCAGGCTATTAAAGCCAGACTCATCCGACTGGACCTCATTTGCTGGAACATTAGGATACGTCGCTCCAGGTAATATGAAACAAGCATGAGTAACTATAGCAAAATCTGCAACGTTTCAATAAATTGTTATAATTAACTCTTTTGTTTTGTAGAACTTGCATACACAATGAAAGTAAATGAGAAATGTGACGTTTACAGCTTTGGGGTTCTAACATTGGAAGTTCTAATGGGAAAGCATCCGGGAGATTTCATTTCTTCATTGTCATATATAAACACGTCTCTCACTGAAGTTCTGGATCAACGCCTTCAGCCACCGGTGAAATCAGTTGTTGAACAAGTGAAGTTACTTCTTGAGGTAGCATATTCATGTCTAAATGAGAGCCCTCACTCTAGGCCATCAATGTGGGATGTTGCTAGTAGATTGTCTGTGGAGAAAGTAGATGTCAAAAGGTTCAGCCGGATGTCCACCTAAACCTTTGAGAGGAATGCTTGCTTCATATGTTTTTATCTATAGTTCAAGATACAATTATGTTTATTTTCGTTACATGTAAGCGTGCATAATTTGTTGTTTTGTGCATGCCTTATATTCTATGTATTTCTTTTTATACTAGTATTGGGTGCTCATGAGCTCATCTGAAGTAGTCGAAATGTAAACTTGATACCACAAGAAATGTTCATGCATGAGAAAAGATTATTGGAGAGAAAAACTTTCCATTGCATTTTCCCTCATGACAAACTTTTGTCCTTAGGCCACAATTAGGGTTGTAAATGAACTAAACATTCAGCGAACCGTTCCTAGGCTGTTCATTTATTTAATAAGTGAATGAACATGAGTACATTTTTGTGTTTATTTAGTTATATGAACGAACATGAACAATGGTCTCATTCGTTCATTTATGTTTGTGAATGTTTGTTCACATATGTTCGCTCATTTATGTTCTTTTATGTTCGTTTACATCTGTTTATATGTATAAACATATTCATATAGATTTTTTTCATAACATTAAGTAAATTAATCTTTTAGAATTCCCTTTTATACTTCGTAAGTTAACTCGGTTTTCATTTTGTTATATTTATTTTTACGATTGAAACAATGAGTAACGGTGGTTGTTTCTTATTCATTTGGGCCCGTTGCTTAATGTTGTTTATGTTTAGTTTGTATGTTTATGTTCACTTAAGTTCATTCGTTTATATTAACTTAGGTTCGTTCATTTACGTTAGTGTAGCTCTTAAGTCTTAATGAACGAACATAAACGAACACGAACAAACAATTTTTTTAAGAGTTAATTACATTTTTGGTCCCTGCAGTTTGGTGATTTTAACACTCTAGGTCCATTTTGAAAATAATTATGGATTTGGCACTTGTGGTTTACATTTTATAACGCTTTGGGTCCAAGAGGTTTACACTTTATAACACTTTGGGTCCAAGAGTGTTAACTCTGTTAATTTTTTCTGTTAAATGAATTTAGCACAAGGGTATTTTGGTCTTTTTACTTATATTTTTATTTTCATTTAAAATCACAGGGACCAAGTATGTAATTTACTCTCCTCCTTCTTCTTCTCTCTTCTTCATCTTCTTTAACACATCACCACCACCAACACCCACACCACCCACCACCACCACCACCCACCCACCAACACAACCCACCACCGCCGCCACAACCCACCACCATTTTCTTCTCCTAAATCAATGAAATCTAGAACAATCGAAATCGTAAATTTATTTAGATCTGAAACCAAATCCAGATCTACAAAAAATATCAAAACCTTAAATAAAACCCTTATAATTTCTAGATCTTTAGGAACAATTTCTTCAAGAACAAGATGAAAACGAGGGATGGAGATGGATCTGTGTGGCTTACGAAACTGGTGGGGCGATGGTGATGGGGACGGCCGGTGGTGGATGCAGGCGGCGGCGACGACGTGGGCATCGGATGTGGATGCAGTTGGCGGCGGCGACGTGGACGTCGGTGGTGGATGCAGGCGGCGGTGACTTGGGCGTCGGATATGAATGCAGTTGGCGGTGGCGACGTAGACATCGTGGTGGATGCAGGTGGTGGTCGTGGTGGGCGGTGGCGACGTGGGTGGCCGGTGGCTGATGGTGTAGGTGGCTGACTGGTTGTGGAAGATGAAACAAATTGAAGGGTTTTGAATCTGGTATACTAAAATTGGGTCATTGGGGAAGATGAAGCAAACAAATGGTGGGCGGCGATCGAGGGTGGATGATGGGCGGCGATGGAGGGTGGATGGTGGGCGGCGGTAGAGGGTGGTGGTGATGGTGGAATAGGGTTTTTGGTGGGTTAAGAAGATGAAGCTATCAAATGGTATCTTTAATATCTGGTTCATATAATAGGCTAAATTACATTATTGGTCCCTGAAATTACAGTTTTGGTCCTTGTACTAGTAAAAGACTAAAATACCCTTGTAGTTTATTTAGTTAACAGAAGTTTTAACGGAGTTAGAAGCCATGGACCCAAAGCGTTATAAAATGTAAACCATAGGTGCCAAATCCATAATTATTTTCAAAATGGACCCAGAGTGTTAAAATCACCAAACCACAGGGACCAAAAATGTAATTAACTCTTTTTTAATGAACCGACATGAACACAAAGACATTTATTTTATGCGCATAACATGTCGAGTTAGATCAAATAATACTGTATCTGAGATCACAAGATGAGGAAACAACATTCAAGTCAAAGCAAGTCAAATAAGAATCAAACTCAGTTCGTACATGTATGATTGTTTTAGACTCGGATATCTTTCTTGGTTTTCGTCTATCTATGTTCAGTAATGCTATATATGTACATAAACCTTTTGGTTGTATGAATGAAATATTGTTTCTTTTGCATGAGATTTTACACACACACACACACACACACACATATATATATATATATATAATAGACGCACACACACAATATGTGTGCCTTAGATCGTAAGGTAGGAGTAAAGCAGAGCCTCATAATTTCTTATTGTATCAATATGGTGTCTCGAGGATCAAGGAGGACTGAAGTTGAAGGTGAGGGTGTCGATATAGTGGTGCCACCAGAAAGGCAGGGCCGAGGCCGAGGCCGAGGTCACGGTCATGGTGACAAATAAGTACGTAGCTCGAGTGCTAACCCTTAATCATGATCTCAACCTTTGTATCAGATGCTAAAGATATAGCTAGGTATTCAAACATGCAACACCACTGGATGTTTTACCAATGCATGTTTTTATTGTTTTTTAAGACCATCTTCACGAAAATGTATTCAACTTTACCCTTATTCATATTGTGTGTATTCAACTTCAAAATGTGCTATTGTCTGTTCTATACTTTCAAAATGGGCTATTGTATGTAATATTGTACTTATTTACTGTTGAAATAGTACATGCAATAGCATGTTTTTTAACAATATAATACATACACATGTCTAAAATTATAGTACATGCAATAGCAGTTTTTGAAAGTATATTACATACAATAGCACATTTTGAAGTTGGATACACACAATAGGAATAAGGGTAAAGTTGGATACATTTTGGTGAAGATAGTCCTTTTTTTATATGCATGTTGCAATCATCACATTACCATTTTAGATGCAGATAAAATATCAAAAGATTACTAATGTTCCACAAGACTAAAATACACCTCGAGGAGATCTAAATATACCTAAGCTCATAACATAGATAGATCTAATATATAAACGACATCTAAGTAATAGAAATCTATCTAAAGATAACATCAGGAAAAGAGAACCAAAAGAAAATTACTTTGATTAATCATTAGAAAAAAACATCATAAATAAAAAAAAGGACCCCTATGATCGACGTAGTTGAATCATGTTACTCTACTAGTTATTTATGTATTTAGAACATAATGTTATTAAAAACTTAGGGTACACAATAAATATCTAAGAAAAAACGAATAGTATGAACCAAAGACATCGAAACACAACATCATGCATTAGGTTTTTGTTAATTTTAAAGAAGATTTCAAACCCAGTATCATACAAACAATTTCATAAGCAACAATACAAAATTGATCCAAGAATAGAAATAGCATAAGATCAAATGTTGACCATGACATAAAAGAAGACATTTTTAATTCAAGGATCTTCAAGTGTTGGTTGCATTGAAAAGAATAGTGGAAAAAAGAGTGAGAACAACTGAGAGCTACTTTAGTATGAAAGAACGAGAGGCAAGGGGATACACTCCAAAAAACCGCCCCAATGGAAGATGAAATCCAAGTTTTAGGTTTGATTCAACTGTAAAAAAAAGGTTGGATGTACCGTTATCTCCAAAAAAAAAAATTAGGAGTTTCGACTCTCGATGCTTTTAGATAACATTTTGTTTCAAAAACCATCAGCACACTTCAAAAATTGGAGCACAATTGTTTATGATGTGTTTACTTCTTAAAAAATGGAGCGACCATCGCCACCATGATCACTGCCGCCACCACCGGTGGAATATTTGAAAATATGGAAAATGAAAATTGAAAAGGGATGGAAAATTCACAACTAAACGAGTTTTCTAGTTTTCTAAAAATGAAAAATGAAAACTCCATCATCTCAAGTAAACGGGTTTTCTAAAATTTTCATAGAAAACTAAAAATGAAAACTCAACTCCATTTTCTAAAAAACGTTTTCTATAAAAATGAAAACATTTTTCCAGAAGTAAACATAGCCTTGTAAATTTAGGATTTGTTAAATATAGTTTGCCAAATGATTGTTTTCTAAACACATGCCCTTCGTTTTTTTTAAAGGGAAAATTGCCGAAAAAGGTAACATAAATGTCCAAAAAATCCAATCAGGGGAACGTACATTTTTTTTTTGCCGAGAAAGGACTATACATTTAATTTTGTCAAAAAAAGGGAAAGAGTAACCGGTAACTTGTACAACCGGTTACTCTTCCCCATTTTTTGACAAAATCAAATATATAGTCCTTTCTCGGCAAAAAATATACGTTCCCCTGATTGGATTTTTTAGACATTCATGTTACCTTTTCCGGCAAAATCAGTAAGTGGTGGTGGGAGTGGGTGGCAGGGAGTGGTGGGGGCGGTGGGTGGTGAGGAGTCGTGGGTTGCAGCGGGTGGCGGTGGGTGGCAGGGGACGTGGGTGGGGGGGGGGGGGGGGGGGGTGGCGGCGGACGTGGGTGGTGGTGGTGCTTGTCTGCTTGACTCGCCTACCTCATCTATACGCAATTAGATGTTGAATTCTAAGAAAGAGGGGGATTGGTGGTGGGTGGCAGTCGGTGGCGGTGCGTGGCGATGGCAATCGATGGCGGTGCGTGGCTATGGCAGTCGATGGCGGTGGGTGACGATGAGTGGTGGTGGCAGTGGGTGGTGGTGGCGGTCAACTCCGATCAACGCTGATCAAAGGTGTGATGGTGCTAACTGGACTATCACTTTGACAAATTAAACACGTCACCTGGTTACCCGCTGACTAAGCAACCATCAAGTTAAATCATGTCACATTCCTTTTTTTTTGACAAAATCAAATGCATAGTCATTTCTCGGCAAAAAAAATGTACGTTCCCCTAATTGGATTTTTTTGACATTTATGTTACCTTTTTCGGCAATTTGATGGTGCTGACTGGACTGCCACTTGGACAGACACGTCAGCAGGTTACCTGCTGACTAAGCAATCATCAAGTTAATCAGGTCACATTCCCTTTTTTTTTTGACAAAATCAAATGCATAGTCCTTTCTCGGCAAAAAAAATGTACGTTCCCTTCATTGGATTTTTTTGACATTTATGTTACCTTTGTCGGCAATTTTCCCTTTTTTAAATGGTTTTTGCAACAAACGTTTTATTTAAAAGCAA